>OZ059907.1:25622754-25820047 GCA_964057215.1 Oscheius myriophilus | reverse complement strand
AGGGGAGAGGGGAGAGGGGAGAGGGGAGAGGGGAGAGGGGAGAGGGGGAGAGGGGAGAGGGGAGAGGGGAGAGGGGAGAGGGGAGAGGGGAGAGGGGAGAGGGGAGAGGGGAGAGGGAAGAGGGGAGAGGAAAGAGGGGAGAGGGGAGAGGGGAGAGGGGAGAGGGGAGAGGGGAGAGGGGAGAGGGGAGAGGGGAGAGGAGAGAGGAGAGAGGAGAGAGGAGAGAGGGGCTGTTAAGAGGACCGCCGCTCCCGTCGCCGTTTTGCAAGCAAATGACTCCACGCGCCAGCCTTTTTCGGATTCCTCGATTGTCTGTGGACGCGGGCAAAGGGCGCGGGGCGTAACATTATACGGTGACTCATGTGGTCGTCTCATGGGCAGAGATTTGAGTTTTGATCTCAAAATTCTCTGATCGGAGGGGCCTAACTGGGAGTAATTTAGTGTTTGTTGGACTTGACCATCAAAACAGTGTGGGCTAGCCTTTTTTTAAAACGGATTGCTACCACGAGAGGTGTACCTATAACCTTAAATCGGGGCTCTCTCACATGAACCAAACGTATGAAAAAGGGCGTCTGCGAGCCGGGTCGGTCCTTTCTTCAAAACATCCCGGCCCGAGTCTAAAAAAACGTTTCAAACGTTTCAAACCAACTAACGACAACTAAACAATTTTCAGGGTAGTCCGACTGATATTTTACACATAATGTGTTTGTACAATTTGCATTTTGTTTTTACCAAACAATGACCCAAAACCCCACTTTTAATAGTAAGTCCTTTCAATTTTATCAAAATTCACTATCTACTGATTCAGACGAAAAACACTGAACAACCTTTGGAGGTAGCCGAAAACGCGATCTTTTAAAATTATGTCATCTATAACGTTTACAAATTTTTATCGAAAATAAAATATCAGGCTGAACGAGGCCCATGTTTTTCAAATTCTCTAGGCCCCTGTTCGTTCACCTCTGCTCCTTCAAAACTCCTTTATACGTTTCCTTTTTCGATTTTTTCTTTAATGGTTTCAAACACGGATCTTTGCGTTTGAAGAAAATTCCTTGTGATTTTGTAAACACTTTTTATTCTCGCTCGCTCATGATGGATTTACATACAAAAAAATACTGAAGGCTTCTCGTTTTTGAAGATACTTTATGTCTTATGTATGTTTTACATTTACAACAAAAGTCGTTTCACAATCTTTTACATCGTTTTTCCACTTAAAACAACGTTTTTTAAACTCTAACACATAAAAGGAATGGAAGAGTGCTGGTGAGATTGCGCAAGAGAAGAGGATGCTGCGCACCTGCCAGCTGGTGTGCGAACGTTGCGCCCGTTTTTGAAGGTCCGTTTTTACAATGTCTGCGCTAATATGCGTGGGCTTGTGATTCGGTGATTTCAAACTCTTATCGATTTATTGGCGTTCTCCTCTGCTTGTTCAAATGCCGCAGTATCACCGCAAGGCGTTTCCCGCCACTATCGACAGTGCGTGGCTCCGCCCAAACGCTTAATTCCGACAGCAGCACTCGCCTTCGACCGTCTATCCCGCCAGTGCGACCGAATGTTCCGAGTTTTAGTGGCTGTAGACGCATAGCTTGTTTAGAACTGTTATGCTCTCCATCTGCTAAGATTTTGGGCATTCATCCTTGCACTCCGAAATCCAATCCTTTTGGTTTAGAAGTTTTCTTCTGACTACTTTAAAGAAAAGTTAATCGGTGGAAGCTCCCTACTTGAATCAATCTCGACGGCAAAAATACAACGCGATCCCCTGTGACATGAAAATGAAGAAATTCACACGTTCAGATAGTTTAAAATCAGAACTATCGGTAGTGCCACAACCCGCGCCATCAAATAGCCCTCGCGTCAAAACTGTTTTCAAAAGTTGAATTTGCCCTTTTGGTGCAAGTGCATTGCTCGCGAAAACGGCGGCTGGGGATACCTCGCGCGGAGGAATTCTGCGCCCCTCCCTCCTCCGTGACGGCGGCTGAACCGCGCCGCATTCGACGAATGCCGGCGCTCGACGGCGAAAAAACCCATCGATCGGTCTAGCCGATGATAACCGAGATGCGCCTTATTGAATGCTGATGGGGGAGCTCTGGGATAGCCAATGTATGGTAAACTGGGCGGCTCAAGTGAGACGGCAATGTTGCGTGCATGCTTAAAATACCGAAGCGCGCACGGTGCGGGGGGGGCGAGGGAAGCGAGAGATGAATTATAGTTAAAGGTTATGCAAATACGAACCCAGCGTCACTCTACTGAAACACACCTATGAGTGAATTGCCGTTTGCAATGATTTTGTTAATTTGATCAGTGTAGGTTTATTTCTTTTCGTCTACGTGAGGTACGCCAGCAGAACAGAAGGGAGAGTGCTTTGAATGAATCAGAAAAAAGAAACACCCTAAGCAAACAACAAAACGGGTTGATTTAGGCTGATCGCTGTTTTCCCTGCTCACCATTTGAGAATGAGCAAGAAGATGCTGAACGAGCTCGAGAACAAAATGTTCTCTCTCTTTTTCTTTCCCCTCTCACGTTCTCGCTCTCTTGCTCTCTCTCTATCTTTCTCACTTTCCTCTATTTCCCAATCCACTCTCACTCTCACTCTCTTTCTTTCCATCTCTTTCTCACTTCATTTCCTCCTTTATTTCTTCTGTCTCTTACCCTACGTGCACATCTTTATCTCACTGTCGTTCAAATCTAATGCGTTCTGGTGATACTTTCTAATAGCACCTGCCTTTATTTCAAGAGACATTTCGAGAGAGAGAGAGAGAGAGAGAGAGAGAAAGAGATCCCTATCGGTTTACCTCTCCGATTCTGTCTGAGTCTTCGTATCCCATTCTACCTCACCTTGCACTTTGAAATGTGCCCTTTAGCATCCTTTCCCTCCCTCCGTCTGGTGTATCTCGTAGCCGCGCGCACCGACCACGCGAGCGGTCGGCGGGACGGACTGTTGCACTTTTAGTTTACGAAACAGATGCCCCACCCCCGTCCTCGCCGCCCAAATCAGTCGATATGCCAGAGCCCCGTCCCCCCCCCCCATTGGCCTGTGTCAGGTTCTGAGATCCTTATGAGAAATATTCTATTGAGTAATATTTCTCGTTCGGGTCTTGTAAGTTGACATGGAATCCTCATTCTCCCTCCCCTCTTCTCAACAAGCAGTCGCCTTCGTGTCAAACGATAGGAAGTTGCAAAAGAATGCAAAGAATTTTTTTCACTGCTCAACCAATCTTTCAGATATAGCCGTCGCCAAACGGAAATCGGCGAGAAAAAACCGCTTTTTCTCTGCGTCTCTGCTGTTTGCATGCTATTTTTGTCTGCGTATCGCACGAATGCTGCATTAAGGCTGTTTTTGTTAGCTATACTTTGCAGATTTGATGACAAAATTACAATGTTAATAGGAACATACGAAATACAATTAACCAAGGGTGGTAGAACCAGCAAAGTTCAGTTGTCCAGTTGTGATTAGGGAACAATCTTTCTAGCAAAGGGTTGAATGGATCAAGTTGATTTTAAGTAATGCAAAACCCCTTTTTTGGTAAACTGATTAAACTTGCCGCTTTTGGAATTATATTTTGCGTTTTTCCTACTGCGCCCATTAGAAAGCGAACAATCCGCTTTTTTCTGCACCGCTTTTGAAGACCGCAAGAAAATTCGATAACCTCGGTTTTAATTAAAAATTTGAGCAAGAACGTTTATTTCCAGCAGTATCACTTTAAAAATTCAAATTTAAGTAAGAGAATGTTAACACACACCATCAACGATTCTACAACGGACAAGGAAAGAAAGCTCGATATCAGGTAATTTTTTATCTTTTCTTATTTTTTCCTAAGTTTTCTTTGCCAGGGTAGGAAAGACACTGAAAGTCAGGTAATCGCGCACTCAATCAGTAGAAGATATCTTCCGTCCTGCGGACGCTTACAGCATTCCGCTCTCACGTATGAAGGCCACAAGAAGACAATGTGGAACATAATCGGAAAAGAGGTTCATTCTACCGAACACACTAGGTGAGTAAAACTTTTCTTTCACGTTTTAAGCAAAGTTTTCAAAAAGACACCCTGTTCTGATGTAGACGAAATTGATATTTTGTGGATGGCAGATCCCAAGCGTTTTATGTTGAAACGAGGAGTTACAGCCTTTTCGTGCGGCCTTCTCCTGGCAGCTTGTGACCTTCGGCCGCTCACAGGAAGCTTCGCTTCCGAAACAGCCCCTAAGGCCTAAGACTGCCGTAAGCGCGGCAGTCTTAGGCCTGAGGGGATGTTTGGTGGAGGCGTGAAACCAACGCTGCGGCCGCTAAAATACCTTAAGCGTAAACCAAGTTCGGGTACCACCCAAACACATACAGAATTCAGCCTGTTGTTTAAAACGGTTACTGTAAATGAAAATGTTTCAAACGTTATTTCACAGTTTACGATTTCAGCTAGTGCTACTCCTTGTCCACAACTCGAACAATTGGATTTCTCCTATCCCCAAGACAATGTGAGTTAAAACCATTTTATCCTTGAATATTATTTCTTTCTACAGATCAAAAAGCGAAGTCGGTGGAGCCGTTTACATGAATCTTCCGTTGAGGGATGTTTTCATTACTGACCACATCCCGTTCACAGCGCAACGTCTTCAACGCCAATCAGGTTCTTTTTTTTCACTATTCTTTTATTTTTGGTTTTCCTCTTTTCGCCAAAAAACCCTGCCAAGGCAAAGCTAATCACGATAGCATATGGCCGCTTCACACACCCAATACAAACATGGTTTATTCTCTAGGGCTGTTCCCTGACCCGCCTGAATCTCACATAGAATTGGCGAATGGTGTACCTCCTTCTGAAAGTTCGAACCTTGTCCATCATTTCCAAGGGACAGAGGGGTGATGCGGTGGGAGGGGAGCGAGGGGAGGATTCCAAGGGCGGTCGGGAACCGCGAAGCTCCAGTGTGGTTGGCCGCCCTTTGTACCCGACCCTGCGTACACTTGTGTGCGGCCGAAGGCCGCAAAAATGAGCGGACGCAGGCCGCAAAATCGAATGGCCGAAGGCCGTGAGAACATAAAAAGGCGGCCAAAGGCCTCCGAACCCAGAAAGACCCTCGTAGGGGGCTTTGACTTCTGATGAACCACAGTTGTCGAATTCAATCACACGATGTTGATTTGGTTGATCCTATTCTCCATTGATCCGGTTTCGACGGTCGGGGTTCTCCAGACTTTCTGCGATCCATTTGGTTGGAGCTACATCCTCACGGGGCTCAACAACGGCTTGAGTACGGACAAGATCCAACAATTTCACATCCAATACTGTCCCTACAATGGGAAATAATCACTAAAGCTCCCGGTTGGGAAAAGGTTTCTTAACGCCAGATCAGTATGAACACCCAAACACAAGGAGGTTCCATACACTACTAATTCATTGTTTGTAAACAAACACTAATTTTTTGCCAACAAACGCTAATTCTGATTCTTGCAGAACCTTCTAAAGAATTCCATTGCTTCGCTAGTACAGATTACTTTCATAAGCTCAAAAAGAACCCCCGCTTGTCACTGCAGTGTTAGCAATACGACTACGGTAGCTATCTACTGGATGGCCTCGGCTGACATTGGCTGACGCACCCTCCCACACTTGTGTAAACAAGAGAAACGCAAGGTTTCTAATGGCACGAGGGACGAATTTCGGTCATAGTGCGTCAAACAGAAAACATAGAATTATTATAAACATCAAAACTGTTTTCAAATCTCTCTCAAATTAGGAAAAAAAAACATCCCCATGAAACTCAAAGGATGTGAGTTTGGTGTATTATCTCCTTGCTGGACATATGCGTTTACGTTTTTTTTGATTAGTTTCACGACGTTCATAGGATTTCAAACAGTAAAAAAGCTAAAACTCTCGTATTTTTCGCCTTGTCTGTTTAGTTCACATACACATTGGTTTCAAACACCGGGATTGCCGTTTTTGAATTCAAATTCAAAATTTACTTTCAGCGAAACCTCTGCGTTTTCTAGAGCAACCTTTCTGCCTCGGACATGACTACGTCCAACTGAATCAACAACGAGTTTTGGTGGCATGGATGAATCGTTTATGGCGATACTATGTACTGAGTGGGCCTTTCCCTTGGACCATTCGTACTTTCATTTCTTTTAGGACACAGTCCTTTTCATGGACAAGATCTTATTTACCATGTTTACCACGGTTATAGTCAGCAGTCCACAACCGTCGGCCGTCACAACGCCATGCTGAATTCGCTACAAGTAGCGAAGTGTGCCCGATGTATACCGCCGGAGAGAAATTCCGGCATGGGCGGCACGGGTGAATCGTTCATCACGACAGTCACTGAGATGGGCCTTTTTTGAGTAAATTCATACTTTGCATTTTCAGAACACAAACCTAGCCGAGGACAAAATATCGTTTACACGGTTTACCACGGTTTTACTTAGCTGGCGACTACCCAGAATCTCTCGAAGAAGCCAACTATAGCAAGCCGGGTTCCAATCGTCAGACGAGGAGTAGCCGGATTTTGAACAAAAGTGTTCCCTCATGTACTGTTCCCTCGTGTAGACCAATTGTTTTTTTTTAATTGTCCTAAGCACCCCTTTGCGACATTTTCCTGCATCAACACAACCTCCTCAAGCTAAAAATGCTTGGGAACCAGTATAATACGTTTTTTTTCTAAATATTTCTTCGTAACCAAATATGCTTCGCCAGAATTTTTATCATGTTCGTTGATTTTCTTGAGAATTAAAGCATATTTTTCACTTGTTTTTCAGCAAGTGGTTTTTTTTATGAATTCGTCGTTTCCTCGAAGCAGCAATCGAAATCATCCAATGTCGCCACATGGTTTTCTGAGAGTGATTTACAGCCAAATTCAGGGCTTATTGGCCAAATTCTTCTTTTTTTAAGCGCAAGTTTCAGCCAAAAATGTTCTTGAAACATCTTTACTAGGCCAAAAATCAAATGAAGTTGTGGAATCCTAGTCGTACATATTTCAAACGGAACCACCCAAAGACTACGGTAGCTTATCTACTGGGTGGCCTCGGCTGGCATTGGCTGACGCATTGAAGTGTCAACAAAATCAATAAACAGCGTAAAGAAAAGCGAAAGTTTTTGTCGATGCTTGCATGATCGAAGCATGTGAACAATTATCATTACCAAAAGAAAAATTATAATTATTTATATAAAAAAGTTTCCTTATTAAAATTATTAAATTGTGGATAATGCAACTCTTAAAGTGCTGATTTTGTTTAACAATAATCATTAATTTATGCAAATTTTATAGCACTTTCCTCATAAAAGAAACACGCGGCTTGGACACACTTGTTTTCCGCATTCCGCTCGGGACCCAAAATTTTCCCCTTAAGCTAGAATAAGCTTTCGTTTGTTTTTTAATTGAAGTTAGTGTTTTTAAATGATAGAAAAACGTTGAATAAGTTGATCGAACGTTTCATAGTACACATAAAAATTGTCTTACGCTGGGAAAAAACAAATGATACAATTTATATGTGGTATAGGTCCTGCCACGAATATGCTTTCAAGATTGTAAAAGTTCTTTGTACGGTTATTTCTTTTTTGGGACTGGCGCTTCTTTTTGTGAATGTTTGCTTGCTGAATTGCTGAATATTTCAACCAAATGGAAAAATAATGAAAATTTTCTCGGAACACGTGAAAAAAGGATGCGGAAATAAACCCGCTTGCATATTTTCAAAACAAATCGAAATTTTGTTTCTCCGAAGGAGAAGTGTAGTTCTAAAATTTATTTCAGACGGAAGGAACGGCAGTTTGGTGGAATTGGCCATGCTGAAAATGAAGAACTTGAAAATATACCCGAGAGTTCCTACTTGGATGAAGACCGATGCAAGGAGAATGGTTCCTTCAGTTGCCCTAATAAATTACATTATTGACGGCAAGCTAGCCCATTTCACACTTCTGTCAACAGTTTTTGCTGCTTGGTTACAGTACAGAATCTGGAAAAATACAATTCACGGGGAGTCTTCCTGTGCCATCTCCTATTATTCCCATCCATACAACGGAAACAGTACTACTGGTTTTACTCAGCCAATTTGCGTTCTACAACTGAATTTTAAGATATCAAGCCCTGGTTGTTATTTCTCCTTGTTGCGGCTAAATTTTGAGCGCGAGTTTTATCTGAAAGTGTAACATTAACCTTTTCACATCCTCCTGGCAGTTATCCGCAAAAACACGGTTTTTCTCTGTATCGCTGATTTTTTACACGCTCTCTCGCATGACTGTCGTAGGCCTGCTTTACTTTGGCAAACAGATAATTGGCTAGAAACCTTTTCATATGTGTTTTTACTACTCGTATTGACCCAAAATGGTAACGTAGAGCTTTTGTTACCAAATTTTACCATTAAAGAAAACAGGCCCTCAAAGGAGTCTCTTTTTCTTTATTTTGCGCGAATTTTGTTTGAAAGAACCATCTTCAACGGGTTTTCACTCAAAATTCCAAAATGTTTGCCTGCTTTGGCGGTTCCAATTAACAAATTTGAGAGTTTTTAAAAGTTTTGAGCCCTGCTAGCTCAAATATCAACTAGGATCCCTGAAAAGAGAAAAAGAAGGTTCAGCAGACATGAAACTGGCATTTGACCTCGTACTCAGTTTGAGTTTCGATGTTATTTCAGGCACGATTCCACTTTGGCGTGTGTGGAAATAACATAAAAAACTTTTTGAAGACATCTCAGACTTGAAATTTCGGGGTTCCATTATACCTTTTGCGGGAACTGCGAGTACAGATGTCGGCAATCGCTTAAAAAATGCTTGTTCAACTAACTAACAGAAATTCCTCGAATGCACCAACTGTCCAATCGATGGAGCTATGGTGTACCCGACAACGCCAACTGCTGCCAGGTCAAGTTCCGTCTAGACGGACCACCAGTCTAGGCAATAATGCCACGTTCCCTCGGCAGCTAGTCAAGTTTTTTATCGTAACGTTGTGGCTGAGTTCATCAAAATACAAAAGAACCGACCACTGTCGTTTACAGTTTTTGGGACATTGAATCTGTGCAACCGCTTTCTGCAGTTTGCACATTTATCGCTTTTTGAAGGAGGCTTTATTCAGTTTCAGTTGTTTTGTTCCCTTGGTGATGTTTAGATATGTGACAAAGTTTTGCTTACACATGCTAGGCAGAAAACGAGTTGGCGACGAGATAACATTGTTTTTGTGGCGGTGTACCTAATAATTTGCGAGACCTAGGTCAGCGCCACTATCTCCTTTGCATTATGAGATGTTGTACTTCTACGACTCAGTTACTTCCTTTCATTGAAATTCGTTTTTTTTTCCAATGAAAATGGGTATTTAGCATACCATAACAAACGAAAAATGGTAGCTTCGATATGTCTAAGAACCAAAGCTGAAACTCTAAATTTACTTCTGTGTGTTTTCAAAGCCCAAAAATTAGATTTGTGAAATGAATGTTATTTTAACAATTTGCCTAACGCACTAGTTTTAAAAAACAAACTAGTTTCAATGAAAACAACGTTTTCAATGTTTTCAAAAAAAAAAAGATTCTCTTTTTAGCTCTATTTAGTTATTACTGTCGCAATTTAAGTCGTTGAAGTTAATAGTCTAACTTTTAATCTAACTATGTCAGACTTCTGTTTGCAAAAGTACCACCTGCAACTTTGAATAACGTGTCTAATCTTTTCTGAAAAGTAAAATACGTCTGTTGGCCATGTGTTTTACTTGGAGAATATCGTATTTATGCTTACACTCCGCGCCAAATCTCATTCGGCTGATTTGGCTTCGTACACTGTACATTAATTGCACGCAATACACTAGGGACGACATTAAAACATTTGCACGAAGTGAATTTCGCGTCAACTATATGTGCAGTGATAGTTTTAGTGCGCCAGAATAGTTATTTTTGCGTCGTGTGAAACAGAGCTCCCAACGTGTGATTCGCTAAATCATACTTCATCCACAGCGGCAATAATCTTACAATTTTTGACGCGTGTTTGGTGACAAAGAGAAACAAATTGTTATGCGACGATGAAAACCCGTCGTTTTTGTGTGACAACTTACATTCTAACACATATGCCAGTTTTTTTATAATTTTATCAAAACCTCAAAGTAATCAACTTTGAACACAGAAAATTCCGGCTTTCAATACACATCATTCGCATCATAACTTTTCAACTTTTCATGAATTTGATGCAGCTCATTGCATGTACCATAACAGACCACCATGTGACCTTATCTACTTTGGTTTTCGCGATCTGATATCACAGCAAGATAATGGCGAACCAGTTGTCCATTGCGCAAGTGAGGTCGTCTGAACCACCTCTTGCGGAGGTTTTTGTCTCCAAGCTCATGCATTATTTCTTTTTGTAATCAATCACTATACCGTAGCTGATTATTGCGAATCTTTCTTATCGTGCAAACGTGTTTTGTTACTATGATTGCGATGCGATAAAAGGCGACAATTTCTTTTTCGGCCTTACCAAAAAAAGCTAAAATGGGTAGTTGTTTGCGTCTGGGTGGCCAAATCAAACGAAACCCACAATAGAAGTACAATTTTGCTGTGTTAACGATATTCGAGAAAATCGCATTTCTAATTTGAGGGTTTAGCGTACTGGTTTAGCGTACTACGGCCGTGTCATTACACCACATTCAGACACCCTTGCGCCAGAAAAGCTACAACGTTTTCGAAACTGCTCTTAAAAATATTCAACAGAAAAAGATTCGTTTACCACTCGGGCACTGGACCAGGCACTGGTTATAGTGCCGTCGCTGCCGCATTATACGGACCATGGCGC
Source organism: Oscheius myriophilus (assembly GCA_964057215.1). Lineage (NCBI taxonomy): Eukaryota > Metazoa > Nematoda > Chromadorea > Rhabditida > Rhabditidae > Oscheius > Oscheius myriophilus. The sequence goes on along the minus strand of OZ059907.1, from coordinate 25,809,314 downwards.
CCAGTACGCTAAACCCTCAATTTTGAAATGCGATTTTCTCGAGAATCGTGAACGCAGGGCAAAATTGGACTTCTATCCCTTAATACCCATAGGATAGACTGTACAGATTTGTGGGACTCGTTTGATTTGGCAACCCAGATCCCAAACGACTACCCATGTAAGTGTATAAACTCCGACAATATTCAGCCGAGGCGCTAAAACAGCAACGTAGGAACCCTGAGTCGAAAGATTTAGCATTCTTATCAATGTGAACTATCCATATGCCAAAGCATTCTCGTTTCTGTACACTAGATTAGCGTTGCAGATTAAATTTGATGTCGTGTCTTGTTTAGAATCTTTTTTGCTTGAACTGAATCAGCACATTGTCCTTATATTTAAGTGACACTTGTTTTGGCACAAAATATCCATTCTGTGGTTGAATTAAATTAGCACAATCATTTGGTTCCCATTCCCTACAAGACATCAATTCACTCATTTGAAATATCGCGTACTGAGGTAAGGTTATTGTTGTAAGAATATGAAAGTTTTGGGAAGAACCTTTACCCGGTTTACCAATAAATAAACAGCTTTACTACCACGGCAACAGAGACAAGCCGTATTTGTCAATAGGATTAAGCTGACACTGAAGCGCCTTCAGGCATCTTACTTACACGCCGAGAGCGAAGATGAGTCGCTCCTGGGCTTTCAAAATTAGATTGTAAAACTGATTCTACCATTCGGTTTCAGTTTTTCCTCATTTTTACCAATCAAAACAACGCATTAATGCTAACGTTAACTATTTGTACGTTGTCACCAGTTGTAGTTCACATAGGGAATCGGCGAAAAACAGACACTTGTATTATTCCAAAACAAACCCATCGGCTTGACCCGATAGATAAAAACGGCTTGTATTTTTAGCTTGAGCGTCCACAGGTGACCCAGAAAAGTTTCTGCATCTGCATGCTTCCCACGCTCATTACCTAATTAGGGGCGCAGGTTAATTGAAAGATTTGTCTATGTCGGATTACCCTTATTCATGTTTCTATTGTCATATGTTGTTTTCCAATTTCTTTAACCCCCTATTTGCAATTTTTAAGTAACTGTTCAACTTTTGACTCAAATCCGGATCAAGCATGAGCAGCTTCAAAGAAACTCCGATTTCACTCCTGCTGAGCGCGTTCCAAAAAGTACGTTGTTTTAAAAAACCACCTTAAATGAAATTTCAGATGGATACACGAACTCTTTGCCGAATGAGACAAACCTGCCGACTTGCGGATGATTTGGCGGAAATGTACCGCAACAGGATTCAAACGCGGTGCAAGACTAGTGATGCAAGGAGCTTACTTCTCTGCAATGATGGGGGATCTGAAGGAGAAAAATACCCAGAAGTTAGTTTCACTAATAGAACCTTTAATTTATTTTGACTACATATTTCTAACATTAAGGGTTACACATTAGCTAAAAGCGAATAAAACAAACACCTACTCTTTTGTGATTCAAGACGCTATATCTCTAGTGTGGGAATGTTCGCGCTGCACGATTTTTCGGATTTTGCTCAAACGTTGTGAACAACGTTTATTTGGTCTGAAAACACGATTTTGAAGCGTTTGGACCATTTTTGATTTTTGGTCCTGGGTTACGGTAGGCCGTTCTAGGTTACTGTAGTTTTGCTCGAAATGATCCAAATGAAACAAAACACCACATATCATTCTATTTGTTTTGGTGTGAGGACTAATTTTTGTTTTACCGCCTTCAGAAAAAAAAACACGTCGTAAAAAGGTAGAATTTTTTGACAGTCAAAATGCAACAATTTTGTGGTTTTTTGACAATTTCACTTTAAATGGGCAAACTGTGAGCAATATCACTATTCTACTCAATTTTTATGCATTGCTGCAAAAAGCATGTTTGAAACATTTCAGGGCCCATTGTTCTCAAACAATGCGAAAACTGCTCTATTTCCCTAGAATTTATAGGAAAAGTTCGTATAAACAGTTCCAAGATTATCCAAACCATTTGCCACGTCACGCAGATTTAACCGCAAATTTTCCACATCGTTCACATTGTTTGAGTACAATTGGCCCGAATATTTTGTATCAAATTCAAAGTAATATTTGACCAGATTAGTAGTATTGTTCACATTTTGCTTCTTTAAGGTTAAAAAGTCAAAAAAAATCACAAAAATATTGCAATTTTGACTTTCAAAAAATTCTAACTTTGTTCCACGTGGTTATTTTTGAAGGGTAAGTACAAAAATTAATTCATACACCAAAATAAGTTTACTGCTATTACTAGTGATTTACTTAATTTGTACCATTTTGAGCAAAACTACAGAAACCTAAGCCAATATCATACCGTAACCCAGGACTAAAAACAATAATGGTCCAAACTCTTCAAAATTGTGTTTTCAGACCAAAAAAACGCATTTCACCAAGCTTGAGCAAAATTCAAGACATCTTGTCTGCCAAACTGCTTGATTCATATAGGCATTCTGCCTCAATTCCAGCTGTTTCAGGATTTTGAAGTTGTCATTCTAACTGACCGGTTCACCAAGCCATGCCCGAACTACGTTAAAGACGCCATGCACTTTAACCGCTTACATGGTGAATATGTTCATGTAAATGAGAAAACTGAATCGAATATTGATGAGGTGTACAAACAATTGTCGTGTGTTTTCTTTGACGCTGTCTTCTGTGTAAGTTGACTCAATGACGAAGAAAAGGATTTGTTCAGGAAGGCGACTTCATAGACACAGAAGCTGAAACCGAGCCGGATATGCCATGGGTCGATAAATCCATCGAGCTGTTGGAGAAACTCCAGCTGAGTGTGAATTACCTCGCGGTTAAATACGTGTCGGATTCAAAATTACTGGATATTTTGGATATCGTCGAATTCGAAAATATCGCGATCAGTGGTTTCTACTACGTCAACTATGAACATTGGCCGATTCAGGTGGGGGAATAGTTTTCGGTGTTTGTTTTCAAATGGTGATAATTTTAAAGTGGTTCAAAAGTACACTCTAACCTTAAACATGGGAAGACACTGTTGTTTATTGTGTTTCAATCTTGTTCAACTTTGAGAAACTGCTCATTAGGAGTATTCTGAAAGAAAGGTTAGATTTCAACATGTTTGTAAAAAGTACGACATGTTAGTAAAACGTTGATGGTACATTTTTCATGTATTTCTGTAACTTCAACTTACTTTCTCCGAAGAGAAACTTGACTTATGGTAAAAACATAGCTTTAAAACATACTTACATCCACCCTTTAATGAGCTTTCTATTCCAATGCGCCTCTACAAAATTTTTGAATTCGCAAAATCTGTTGTAACAGAAAACTGTAAAAACTAAAGGGTTACATAAAAGTATTCTTGGCCAAACTCTCAAAGTCAACCCCGCCGAAGATAAACTAAAACTACAAAGTACGCAAAAGTCGTCGTTTTTTTCAGGTTTGAGAGATTATAACGCGCGATGTAGATTAGCTGAAAAATTGGAATTGCGTACAAAACTTGCGTATCAGTAGGTCTTCGAAATGAAACAGTGTCCATTGCTGATTTTGCAATAGCCGCAAAGTTACAAAATAAAAACATGTTTTACTAATTGGACACCTGTAATAATGACAGGCTGTCATTGCATTTCCTGGATAAACGTTGTTTTTGGAACATTGTGTTTTTTGGCACATAACGATGGTTTTAAAACAACAAAAAAACATAAATATGAGTAAATAATTTTGTTTAAAATGAAATTTCTTTCGAAAGAGCCCTCTAATTTAAAGTTTTTGCTTGCATGCATTTAAGATACAGGTTTGTGAACTCGATAACGTCATCACAGTCCAAAAAGGCGATATTTTAAATTCGATTGCGCAACTTGGTTTTATGACATTAGGCTACCATCGTTTCAAAATTTTATCTTAAACGGACCCAAAAACTAATTATGTCGCGGTCCCACCCATAGGCAGAAAATTACAGACAACTCGTCTTATTCAAGCTTTTAACTTGTAAAAGTTTTCCTCATTCCCAGTTTCTTGTGGTACACGAAACTATTGTCTTTTTTGAAAAACAATCTCCAAAACATATCCAGAAGGAAAGTACATGAAGTACGTACCATAAATATAGACTCACCTCAATATTTGCTGTTTTCGGGCGCGGAAACAGCTATGACTTATTTTAACTATCATAATTGTAATCAGCGTGTAAAAGCACCCAGGTTCGGCCACTATCCCCAAAAGCCCGTCTTATATAGCCGAAACCACGCCATTTCATGTTTTGACCGTCTCGTAAAGATACACGCACGTGTAATAACAGTGGGAAAAAAAAATGAAATAACCTACAAACTGAAACGGCTTTACATGTTTCAGTTAATTTCAGTTGTTTTACGTTGTTTTCTTGAAAACCTTACAGTATTTGAGTTTTTTGTATCTTTTATGGGCCAAATATAGCACATTGGGGTGGGGCTCCCAAACTTCTTAGTCATAATCGTTCGGACACTCCCAATCAAGGCTAATATGCTACTAAAGGTTGTTATTAGTCCATTTAAAGGTGATGCAATTACATTTAACACGGTGAAAATTTTAAAAATCGAACTAATTCGAATAGACCATTTTCTAGCTTACTGTTTTTAAACTTCTAGCTTAAAAGCTATCAACAGGCAAAACTCCGTTTGACCAAAAAATTGCTGCGCACAGCACGCATTCGTGAAATTTCGCAGTGTGACCTTAACTCCAATTTTGATTGCTTTTCATTAAGAAAATGCATGTCCCGAATTGCTGTCTTTGCTACAACTTTCCCGGGCCCCTCGGTCCATCCAGCTTGTAACCTCGGCGTGCTCAAGTGAGCAATAAAAATGGCTGGGGTTTCATGGTTAACAAAGTCATCAGATCATTAGATGCGTGATCAAATAAAAATCCTGACAAATACAATAGTTTCAACCAATTAACAAAAGATTTTAGCACTGCAAGGACATAGATGTACGTTTTGTGTATGAAGAATACTGGGAGGACCTTCTTCCTGCAGTACTAAACAGTGAAACCGCCTGTATACTGTTTGATGAAAAAATGGACCTGGCGAACAAAATGCAGGAAGTTAGTTTTCAAAATTGTAAACTACAATCAAATTTCTTAGATGATCTATAATTTATTGGACTTTGGAAATCTGAAACAACTGACGATTGGCGCCGACGATTTTCACCACGATCAACCACTCATCTATGGGACGTCACTTTTAGGTGACCTTCCTATTTTCGGTGGAGATGATTACTTCGATGATGTAGGCGACAACAGAACGGTACTTTTTCTCTCTACTTTGACGAGTTTGAAATCTAGGTAACCGAATTGAACCGCGTTACTACTTATACATGTAAAAATGGCAGAAGGGCAATTCTCGTTTACGTTGAGGTATGAATTTTGAAATTTGTAACTATTTGACATTTTAGATTTTGGACCAGAAATGTAAAAACAAACAAGTAACTATTCATTTTGATAAGGATAGCCGTGAAGATCTCATTGAAGTTGTGTTTCACACTATTTTCGCTCACACGCCTTATGACTTATCAGCAATATACGACTACTTGATGACAAGCAGGGACATCACGGATCAATTCATTTGTCAAATATTGTACCACACTTACAATTGCCATTTTCCTGTAGTTGTAGCTGCAGGAGAAGAAGAAGATGATGGCGGAGTGATTGAGAACAACGTGGAGTAAATTTCTCAGTAGATAAAAAAGCCTAGGTCGCTTGTGTCATAGTAATTTGTTGTTGTTTATACTTATTGCATTATGTATGCTCGATTTTTTAAATTCGTGTTATGGTAAAAAAAATTAGTTTATTTGGGCAGAAAACTAAACAAAACTCAACTAGAAGTTTATGGCCTAATCAAACAATTTGAACACTTTTTGGGTAACGTGGTTTTATCTATTACAAACAATGCTGCGCAGCTCTTTGCTTTCTGGGTTCGGTGGCGTTCGGCCGATTTGGGCCGCTTAGCGGCAGAGCGGTTCCCGGCCGCCCTTCGTCCCGACAGCACCACCCTCCGTTTCTTCGAAATGAAGGGCGGGGTACGACCCAAAAAACAAAAATACCCTATTCCTCCAATTTTTCCATGAACAAACAACCTCAGAAAATTAGTACAATTTGGCTTCAAAAAGAACTTGTTCGATAAGTTTTCCAAGAAACTAAACATAAAAAACATGAACAATTCTACTTCAAAGAACAATTACAGTTCTTTTCCAAAAGCCAAATAACTACTGAGATAAATAAGGCTGATTTAAACTGAAACGCAAATTTGAAAAACACGAGTTTATCGGAGAATGCGTTAAACAGTCGTGAAACAAAGATGGAATGAGTGCATAAGGTTTCAAGTACGAAGTAAAACATCTTTCATAAACAGCTTCTATCAAAATATATACATAATTGTCATTTGTTACACTAAGTTGATATTTCTTGTTGTTAGAGAAAGAAAATTCAGTCAGTAATCATCGTATTCCCTCAGCAATTTTGTAGTAGGACTGAAAACACTTCTGTAAAATATAATATAAAAATGCAAACCTGTATCGGAAAAACTGTTGTTCCACTCCGGGTCGGTAGTACCCGGAAGTTGGCGATGGGTACAAGTTAGTCTTCTTTGAAACTGAATTTGACACTTATCTTCAAAGATAATGTGAACTTACGAAAAAATGATGATCCACAGGTTATAAAAAAGAGGAAGAACACAAAAACGTTGAAAAATTTCATGGTGGTCAGTAATTCTTGGAGGAAGGTGGGTGTTTTATACCGAGAATAGGACAAAACACTTGAAACCATGTGAAGAGAAAAACTAGTTCCCAAGGATTGTCTGGGTCAACGTTCCCTGATCGCTCAAAAACTGTTTTTGATAAAAACTGAAAGCTTTGAAATAGAAATTATAGGCCGACATTGCTTTAGAATTTGGTTCGAGACTTCTTATGCAACGTAACAATTTTTCGAATCTGATTAAGCTAAATTTTTGTTTAAATGGTAGAATATAGCACAATTTGTGACATTCTTGACTGGATTTTTAAACATTTTTGACTGAAATGACCTCATCAAGGTCAAAAGCCTATCTCCTATTAATGTCAACAAAAACTTAGGCGTTGGTTAAACGAATTTTTTTAAATCTGTTTTAAAAAAGATTAATTTACAGAAAAGCTTATCATTTTTAAAAGCCAGCCTGACACCAAAACGCTACAGGATATTAGTTCTTTCTGCGCCTACTCTAATTACATTGCTTTTAAGGACCTAAAGCACAGTGTCCTAATTTTTTGGTATGATAGCACAGTAATTATTTCTGCGCGCTTTCGTGCTTTCTGCTAAAACAAAATAGTGAAACTTTGTAACAACAACTCGATTTTTCGAATCAACTTTCGTGCCACGTCACAAGAATTTCAAGTGTTTGTCCTTCTGAATACCGGCCAATGATTGATCATTGGTTTTGTCGTCATTGCACTTTTAAAAGTGTGAGATGAGAGTTAGTCCCAAGACTAATGTATTAAATTGTAAATGTTTTTCTTAAATTTCTCAAGCTTTACGCAAACTTTGAAAAGTTGTCTCACGAATTGTTAGGTGACGAAATCGACCTTGCATTAGAAGCATACTTTTGGTATAAGAAAACGATTGCGGAGAAGCATACTACTGTGATGAACAGGCCGATACTCTTCAATTTCATTTTCATTTAGCTTTCTGGCTTTTTTAAGTTTCATGAGGGTACGCGCCTACTGCGCTATCCCCTCCTGGAACTACGTAGGTTTACGCCGCTACGCGGCCTGAACTCGGCCTACGGCTGATATCATCTTCCTGCTACGGAAAATAAAGTCGTGGACCTCCGCTGGTCCACTACAAGCACACCCACATACCATAGCGTTTCATTATAAGGGATGTTTTCGTTTCAACCTTAAACATCTTTAAAAGTCAACACGTCTAAATGAGCTTTCAGCATAGAACCAGAACTACCGGCAAAATCGTGGATCTGATCAGAAAGTTCTCCGAACTGGAAAACATTTTGAATAACTCCCCATATTAGCCAAAACGCAGTTGACTTTGTTGATCTCTAGAATCGCCATTCTCTAAGCACGGTATTCAAAATGCAGCGATTTGCGATTTAAAAATTTAATGTTGCCGCCAGGAATCCTCTGCGTCTGATTCGTTTTGGCAGCTTTCTGATCCCACGAAAAACTTTCCGTCCAAATGCGGGCGATTCCTACAGCCATGTTTCCAAACAATTAGGAACACGGTCGACGGTTGGGTGAATGGAAACTGAAAGTATCAAGCACCGTTCGGTAATTTGTTCACCTCAGTCAGTCTCTATGAGTGATTTGAACAAACTGCCAAACTGTACTTGATGCAGGACTGACGGGGTGGGAGATGTGAGGAAAGGGGGAGGGGTGGAGTTCTCTGTCGATGTTGTCATCCTTCCACAGCTGGATGATGCGCTTTTATAGTAGTAATTATGGGCGGGGCTGAAGCGTAGGCTATTCCTTGGCCTGAAGTAGGTAGGGTAGGTATGCTAGGTATACTGACAAAAAAGTATTGCATAGTTAACACCAATAAATAGTCTTTTTGAAACTCTGGAAACGGAAAAGTTGAAAAAACTGTTTCATTTCTGGGATCATCATTTTACTATTTGAAGGATAACTCGATATATCCATAGATAGCAGTTCCAATACAACTTTGCTTTTATATCCAGACCACTGGGCCAAAAAGGCGAGCCCATGAAAGTGCAGTTTTTACCTGTAAGGTGGTATGTAGGGAATACAGCATGGGTCGGTTTGGGTTCTATGCCAACTTGCGAGATACCAAAGAGAAATATTGCTCAATCGGATATTCCGCTTGGGGGTCTCAGAACCTGACACAGTTAAGGGAGAGGAAACCGTGGACGAAGCTCTGGCGCATTGACCAATTTGGCGTCAAGGGTTGGGACAGTTGTTGCGTATCTTTAGGTGCAACATTTTCTCGCCAACCGCTCGCTTGGCCCATGCGAGCGGCTATCAGTGACAACACCATGCGACGAGACGTGTGTGCTAAAAGGACAATTTTAGGCGAAACGCATGGCCCAGACAGAGACACAGGCGGCCGGAAAAGAACCACACGAATATTTAGAAGAATTCAAAACTGAAGGGGATATTGAGTTTGCAAATGCAAAAAAAAGAAAACGTTTTCAATTTCGTCAGCCAGAGGGTCTTCTGAAATTTAAAAATCCCAAACAACCCACCTTTGGTTCGCACAATTTCTTTTCCAGTTCACCAAAAGCCCTCAATTTTAAAAACTATCTCAAACTTCAAAGCTTGCCAACAGGTAGCCTTGATCCGCAATGTGCCCTAAAAGATATTCTCTTCAAGTCATTTTTGCCGTTAAGTATTTGAAATCCCATCCCTACAATCTATGTATGCATTTTACAGATTTTCGAAGATTGCCCCTCGACCTCGAAGAAAATGTTTATTATAACCTGCAGATCTAACAAATAAAAGCGTACGACGGGCTATTGCCATTACAAACCCGATAATACACTCTATGTATAATAATAACAGTAAAGAATCTACCCAATTTATTTTCTTTTGTTACGAAGTAACTAGGGGAAATTTCCAGGAGTTTCTTCAACTATTGATTTTCCCTTTTGGGTGTTTACTAGATTTGGCAAGAGGAAACCGACAGGGGGCGGGGCGTACCAGCTATTCCCAACCTCTGCTATCAACAACAATCGTCTTCGTTCCGAACTGTCCTCCTCCTACACCTTCCATTTTCTTAGTTAATCGTTTGAGAAAAAAGTGAAAACTAGCTTTTCTTCCTACTGACGTACATTGGGGTGTCTTTAGTGAACCTGCGCAACTGACGAATGTACGAAAAAGAGCGTACGAAAAAAAGAGACGCAAACTTTTGACTTCTTTTTGGCTATGCAGGTCTTTGACATCTGGGTTCGGTGGCCTTTGGCCGCCTCGCTTTGTTCTCTCGGCCTTCTGCCGCCTGGCCGCTTCGCGGCCTCTGGTCCGCACATACGTGTACGCTCTCGCCAGAGCGGTTTCCGGCCACCCTGGGTACCCTCCCCTCGCTCCCCCTCCAAACCACCCCTCTCCCTTTGGAAATGATGTGCGGGACGCGAACAGAGAGACCTCAATTTAGAATTCAAAATTGTTACAAACAAATGGAATTTTCTTAAGTGAAGGTCAGACCCTGACCAAAAAGATCCTTGTTTTCATTGTCTTAGACAGGGAGACAGAAAGACAGAGAGACAGAGGGACAGAGAGACAGAGAGACAGAGAGAAAGAGAGGCAGAGAGACAAAGAGACAGATGGACAGAGAGACAGAGAGACAGAGAGACAGAGAGACAGAGAGACAGAGGAATAGGGAGACAGAGGGCTAGAGAGACAAAGAGACAGTAAGACAGAGGGACAAAGAGAGAGAGAGAGAGAGAGAGAGAGAGAGAGAGAGAAAGAGAAAGAGAGAGAGAGAGTGAAAGTTTTGTTGTAAGTTTGAATAAAACTTTTATAAGGAATTTTTATGCAACCTGTTGATTTTGAATACTTGCTGTTTTTTCTCGTTTTCCTTGGATTTGTAATTTGCACGTCGAATTAAAATTCAATATAGCGATATCCAAGTGTAGGGTGTATTAAAATGATTTGTTTTTTTTTTTTGGTGTTTCCAAGATCTTGCAAACGAAAACCGAAAGGAGCGGGGCGCATCAGCTACTCCGAACCTGATGTATCAAAAACTTGTTATTTTCGAACGTTCCCACGGGCTGGGCCGGGCCGTATGGAAAAAATCCTCGATTTGGATTTGGCTCGCGGGCCGACCCTTCGTGAGAACTATGATTTTCGTCATGGAGTCCCCCTAGGCTTTATATTTTATTATTGCACCTTTTGAAGAAAACAAAATGCAAAAATGTCGTTGTGGCAGAAACTTATTTTTTTTTATTTCCAATTTTCTTTCAATTTCGTTATTTCCTTATTTATCTACTTAATTCTACGTCTTCAGGAGCCCTCTCTCATCCCAACAAGATGGATCCTTCCGACGCTCCCATTCGCATCCCAGCTCTTCCGCGTGAGGTGAATTACCAAAAAATTACATCTTTCAGCTTTCAGTGATGTCATAAAAAGTACCATAATGTTTTCTTTCAGGTTGTCGACTATCACCCGGTCACGGGCTTCTACGTCCTCAGCGTCGGCTTCTTCGTCATTCTCGTCATCTTCTCCTACCTCCTCTAGAAGACGTTGAACGCCACACCCCCCTGTCAACCCCTGCCTCACCTAGGCTCTGCAACGAATGCTGCACTTTGAAATGTAGCCTATGCTTATAATCAAATAATCAACCATTTTTAATAAAGACTTGTCTACAAAACTAGTTATATTTATCAGTGATGGTGTTCAGTAATTCCATTGCAATGGCTTCGTAAAAGTAGTTGACTTGCTCAAACAACTGTGAAGAGGACCGGGGTAAAATATAGTTTGAGCAAGGTTACAACAATTTGAAAGTGTTATTGACGGAAACACCGCAGGGAAATGAGATGAAACTTAGTGCAAAGTGAACCTAAGGCTTAAAAATTTTTGTTTTCTTTGCTGAGCTGGTCTACTACACATCGAAGCGTTTGTAATTGAAGTCGATAATATATTGTGACAGATGTTTGTCAACAGAGGGGCTATGCTAATAATTAGCAAGTGATTCTTCCCAAAGCAATAGTAAAAAACATTGCTTCCTTGAACCTTTGATTTTTAGGGTTCACTTTCCATCGTTTCTGAAAGAAATTCTCAAATTTTTTTTTGATTCATTGACTCCACAAAAACGATAAAATGGCCTTTACTTGGGTATGAGCCACTAATGGCCCTGAGAAAAAAGGGAAAATGCGGTATAATCCTGATAATATAAAATCAGCTCTTTGTGAAACACGTATCCAAAAACCATCAGTTTATTTTTACATACGTACACACGGTTTCGTTTCTAGGGCTGTTCCATAAACCACCAATATGGGTCACAATTGCAAAATGTGAACGACTTTGACTCGGGAAATCCCATTTTCCGTTTATTCGGGTTGAAATGCCGAGATGATATATTTACAGGGTGCTCCAATCCGGCTTGAGGACGGGCAATCCAAGCGCAGTTGGGAGGGCGGGGAAGGGGCCGACCGCACGGCCGCGCAAGTCAAAGCAAAGTTTTTAAAAAAGTTTATTGTGTAGTGGAGCTCATCAGTGCCTATAAGAAAACTCTAATCCTCCTGTATGAGACATGGGCACTGTTCACTTTGTCCTGTGTTCCTGGCAGATGTTTATACTGCGCGTTTACATATGTTTATATTACATATAGTTGATTTTTATATGCATTGCTTATTGTTTTCATCTGTTCTACACGCCAAGCCCTGAACAAAGCTACCTTAAACAATCGTCTTTGTGTTTTTTTTCGCGCGAAAGCCAGCCATTGCAGGAAAAGAATACTAGATGTCCCACTGAAAACCCCCACTGGAAACCGGTCTTGTTTACACAAGCATGCGTTAGCCAATAATATTCGACAACTCACCGTATGGAATCCGCCCTGGTCGCCAGGATCTGATATCCGTATTTCAGAAATAACCATCGATGATAAGGATTTTGTTCAGTTACTTTTTATGTTGCAGTTTTGAACTTCGCGTCCGAACTTTTGAACAGTTTGCATAGGAAATTCGGCTTTTTTCCAAAATGGCATAAAAGCCGTACAAACGCAAAATTCGCAGATGCACTCTGCACCTTCTTAATTACTCCTAGTGGCTCGTGGCCTGCAGTTGGCCCTTCATGGCCTACGCCTTCGGGGCCTTGTACCTAAAAGTCTTCGACTAACTATCAATGTGTTTAGGATACATTCTTGTTCGAGTTAGCGAAACAACGCGAATAAGTTTATCTCGTTTGAACAAAGGGGCTATGTTCGCAAATTAAACTCCCAATGTGTTCTTGGGGCGTTTTCTTCGTTTGCGCTAAAAAGGCGGAGAGAGCACCGCCTCCACAAAACAACAACCGGCCCACTTGTGTAAACAGTTCCCTCACTGGGCCTCTTTTGAATTCTTTCTATCTTTCTGTCACTTTAGAAATATTTGTGTTCTGTTTTTCGGGGGAAAATTTCAATCCCCGCTTCATTTCTTTTTGGTTTTTGGGATTTATGTTATTCAGATCATGCCTCCGTTCGCCAACGCTGCCATCGCCATCTCCACATCCCGGCCCCCAAAAGTAGGATATTCTTCTTTCTGTTTACATTTTTTTTCGTGATCTGCAAACCTTAAAAAAATATGCATGAGTTTCAGGCTTACATCCTTCTGACCATGCTCGTTGTGATCATCATTGTCTTCGCCCTTCTCATCCTGTTCAAAATGGACAAGCAGTAGTTCGGCAGTGTTGCAGAAGAGCGCCTTAAGTTCATTTTCGTAAGAGCATATAAATTTTCTTTGTTTATACTGGCAAATGTTTTTATGTTTCATGATATAACAGTATCATCGACAAGAACTGTGTTGGAGTAGAAATGGGCGGATGACGTTGTTATATAAACAAAAATGTCACTAGTTTAGATACAAAGCCACTTCGTTGTGAAGGCAATGATTGAGGTGAAACTAGAAATTTAGGAAACTTTAGCTTTGTAACGTTCATAAACGCCTAATCAAAACGTTTCTCATGAAAAATATAACAAAATAAGGTCTCAATTTCACTTGAATCATACTTTTTCTCGCTTTGAAAAAGGTAAACTGACCAAAAACTTCGTTCTCAGTTTCCGTTCCCTGAAGGCGTTTCTAGCCAATACTGGCTGCGTAAAAAGCTACCGTAGTCATTTTATTTCCTGGCTCTCCTCGCTTTACGCGGCTTGTTGAAGTTTCACCAGTTTGATATGATTGAAATCGGTAAACCGATTTTACGTGACTTTTCGCTTGGTAGCAGTGTGACGAGCAGGCTGTATGTGAACTCCTTTGAGACATACAAGAAGATACATTGCTCATCAAATATCTCAACTTGGTTCCCAAACCATGCAAAAATGTAGGGTGATTGTTGGCTAAAGAACAATCGAGCTGTTGCAGTGAGTGGTATATAGTTCTTTTATATATAGTTCGTTTCGTAAACTTTTCCAAACAGGAAACGTTGTCCATGAAAGGGTTGCGTTTGAAATACCCGCGCACCGCTCGCTCGAAGGGCGCGAGCGGCCAGACGCCGAAAACAGCCTGATGTGTGCTCGCATCGATTGATCGATGTGAAAAAAGTGGTCAAGGGACAGACACGAAGAGAAAGACATCTTTCGAGAGAGATAGATAGATACACATATAGACCCAGAGCCTCAGAGAACTAGAGAAATATAGAGATACATAGATAATGAGAAACAGAGAGAGAGAGACAGAGATACAGAGAGACAGAGAGACAGAGAGACAGAGAGACAGAGAGACAGAGAGACAGAGAGACAGAGAGACAGAGAGACAGAAAGACAGAGAGACAGGGAGACAGAAAGAGGTAGTAAGAGACGGAAAGAGACAGAGACACAGACAGATAGACTCTACATTGAATCATATAAACAAAGTGCACTTTTATACAAACCTCCGATCGATCCGTCGTCGCACACCCCAGTTTCCCACCGAGCGATCATGTCCGGTCTTTTCTCAGCATGCTAACTTTCTGTCCCTAATACCTAAGAAGTTTTACTAGTTATTTGTTCTTTCAGAACAAATTCTCTATTTCCTTCAAATTCGTTTTACTTTACCTCACGACTAGCACTTATTTCAGAGTTTACCAAGTACTTCGACATGTCGCTTTCCCACACCTTTGTGAAAATTGACAAAGAGACGGGACACTTGGACATGCTAGAAATGGAAGAGGTAAGTAATACTTTCTAATTGATTCTTTCTCGTTGAGACTGATCCTTTGAAACTAGTTTTTTTTTAGGTAGACGGTACTTTCTGTGTGAAGTTGACTTGCATCATGATGCTCTTCGTTTTTGGCATTCTCCTTCTGAACGTTCGTTTACTCTTCTAGATGCTAGATGGCAAGACAACCACAAGAATTAGAAGATCCTTTGTTGAATAAAATCCAATTTTAGAAAGAAAATGTATTTTTGCTTAGAATACCAACATGTTTTTGAATTCACTATAGTGATGTTTCTTCTTGTATAGGCTTGAAAAGCTTGCGGAAAAGCATCAGCTTTTGCCATTGGCGAAGTTTGGATTTTTTCTGTCGTTTCTGTAGGTACGTCTGCTTCGTCGGCATGTCTGGTAACCATTGAACGAACTTCAGAGAAGCAGGCTGGGTTGAGCCAAGTTAAGACCTCCAGACAACCAACACTCCCCTTAAAACGCGCAGTTTTATCCAAAAGCTTACTTTTTTATCTTTCTCAAGGGGCACTGAATAGGTTTGTACGCTTTTGCGAATCGTGGATGCAACATATAGACCTTCCAATATGTTTCATAAACGATTCAGAAAAGGGTACAACTCAGTGCTGAAGGGGGAAGGGTGAATCGGGTGGCGCACTGGGAGAGAGTGGTTGAAAGGCGGAGATTCCGGAAAACACGCTGGCGTGTGGTGAGCGGCGGATTCTGTATTTCGAAATTCCAGAGCGGGAGGGAAGGGGATGCGGCGGTTTGTGTAGAGAATTTGTTGAAAACAGCAAAAAAAGGGTCAAAATCTGGATTGTTTAAACCTTTACTTACAACGCCTAATTTCCAGATTCCATTCTGAAAGCCCGTTTTGAAAACAAAAACACTTGCCTTACATCTGATCTGAAGATTCTGACGCAATCTGTCGACCCATTTATTTGTGTGTTTGTCGGCATGTATGCGCAATGTATTGTTAATCAAAATACATTACCACATACATTCCAGCAAACAGCACAATATGGGCAGGAGGTTTGGAGCGGACGAGGAAATTTGAATGTGTCTGGGGAGGGCGGCGCCCCGCGATGGCCGTGTGAGGAAGGTTCAGCCCGCCACATTGTCTTGCGCGTAAGTTCAAATATCGATCGAGGAAGAGTGCTAGAGGGGCACTTGATCAGAGATACACCGATATGGATATAATGGGCTGCGACCAAAGCTTGGAAAATTAAACAGAATAAACTAGGTGTGCGTGTTTGTGTGTGTGTGCGTGTGTGTGCGTGTGTGTGTGTGTGCACGCGCGTGTGCTTGTGAGTGTGTGTATGTGTATGGTGTGTATGTGTGCGCGTGTACTTTTTTGCTAGCCAGACAGTATCGGTTTTACAGAACGTGTGATCGGAGGTCATTTTTGTAGCGCGGTATATATATATATAACCACGAATGACTTATGTTCATTAACCGCCAGTATTGACACCGTTAAAAGCTCTATCGCCAACCCTATGAACCCATGTTATTATTCTTCATTTGTCTTGCTCTCTTCACTTTTGTCCATATACCTCATTTTTGACTGAAGGTCCTTTCTTGTCTGAATGACGATTTATTCAGCTTTCAATCCTTCAACTCTTTTTTCCTTATCCCAATTTCAATTCAGTTCGCTTTTCTCCGGCTTTTAGGATTTAAGGTACAAAGTCCCGTATAGACGAGCGTAGGTTAGAGCAGTACCCGTAATAAGGAAGGCGCAGAGGTTATCGCAATGTACCACATCTGTGTAATGCTTTCTTTTTCGAATTTGATAAAAAGCCGCATTTTCCTACACAGACTGCTCAAAAATCACAACCGTTATCGTAAAAAAGTATCGAAACAACAATAGAGTTTTCTGGTCGGAATTTTTTCCGGTAACTTCCTATTATTCTTTTTGTCCCATTTTCGAAATTCGCGCTCTCTCCGACATTCCTCGAAGGTTCACATTGGAAGCATTGGCGAATTTCTACTCTTGGTTAAAGTTTCGAGCTTAACATTTGAACTTTTGAAGTTCCCGGCGGTTATTCATCTTTCTAACTAATTTTTCTTCCATGCTTTGTCTTGCTCTCTTCACTTTTGTCACACTTTTCAAAACATCGTTTTCTTACCACATGACCAACCCTCAGTGTTCTTTTTCTTAAGTAAACACTGGTTCGTTGCGATACCTATTATGCAAGAAACAAATAATCGTTTCCCGATTGGTTTGTGGTTCGAGCGTTCATTTTTGACTCAGCCTGTATCTAAACTCATCGTTTCTTTGCTGTCAGGACACGTCATTATCACCGGGCTTCTGTTCACTTAACATTCTCTTTAGTTAAGTGCCCAAAGCCAAGCGATACCGAGCGCATCGGGAGGGGGCGACTGTCGTTGTGGCGGATAGGTGTCTGTTTGACGCAGATGGCCATTGATCTTATGGGTGGGGCGATGTTACTATGACGACACGCCTGGCACGGGCTCAGGTTGGCGCATCTCTCATTCAAATGCTCACCTAAACAGGCTATGGAATGAATATTCATGTATGAAAGATTATGAGAATAAAACGTGTAAAAACAGACAGAAACTACAGATTAGCTGTTTTCGTCGCTTCGAAATGAGTTCTAAGAATCCTGAATGACTCTTTGTTAGAATGATTTTCAAGAATTCATGAAAAACATATCTTTTGCAAAATTCAAGGAAACCAGTTTAAGAAAATACGAATAACTTCAAGATCCGGGGTCAATGTTGAGAAAATATAACTCTTTGAAAATACGAGTTTTGAAAACCAGTTTCTCGGCGGAAAAGTTTATCAGGTTTCGACTTTCTAGAAAATTCTGGGAAATCTTCAGAGATAATACTTTCTAAGGAATTTTATGTAGGATTCCAAAGGTTTCCCATAGTTTCATCGGGTTTGTAATTGTTTTATTTGTGTAATTGAATTTGTTCTCTATCTACGAGGGAAGTAGAATGGATGAAAAAATTCGCCGTTTTGTACGCCTTTAGGCGTTTTCTCACGTTGGTGGTATCGTAGCCGCTTCCATGGGTTTGGTATGCGCATATTCAGGAACCCCAGACTTTCACATCTGTTTAACACTTCGGTTTAACTCTATATTTTTAGGATCCCCATAAACTCAACAAAATATGTAACTTTGAAGGCATCCTCAACTGTAGCGAAGCAGTTGTTCCGAAGGTGAATCAGACTTTTCCATATACAAGACGTTTCCATGTACCTCTTCAACACCGCTGAGCTCTGATTTCAATCAAGCACGACTACCAATTCACCAAACTTTGCAAGAAGCATTCTTATAATTTCAAAGTTACACCTTGTTATGGCGAATGTCCTTTCTAATACAAACTGAAATGTAATTGTTGCTTGGCTCAATTCAGCCGTTGTTCGTCATTTTACTAACGTTACACACAATTTCCCTTCATTTCCCCTTTTGGGGCAGGTGCCTGATTAGTGCTAGCACGTGGCTCACCTACCTCTCATTACTGACACCGTGTGGTGATTAGCATCTGGTGGAGGGATTAGTGAGATGCAAGCAATCGGCACCAATTATATGGAAGCTCGTTTGAACCTGGGTAGTGCAGTAAAACAAATGTAAAATGTGCCGAAACTTTCCCTTTCTTGAAGATTCTTGGCTTTTTTTCTTGAAGAGAACACTCTGCGCAACTTCATTGGGTTTATTTTAAATCTACACTCTAAATGCGTAGAAGCCTTCACCTGCTTGCATTCCAAGAGTGGGGCTGAAACTTGTTTTTAAAGCACTTCACAGATATAAAGAAAACCTGGCTTCGAAAAGACCGTTTCTCTTTGTTCCCTTGTAGTATCCGACAGAAGCAGAAGGGTAGAGATTGGCAAAAGGCACTAAATATGAATTAATTTGTAGAAAACCAAAGAATTACTCATATGAGAAGATGCCGATACGAAGATCGCAATGATGAGAACAGCGAAGAATATGTTCATGTTGGTACTCTTAGGAATTTTCTGAGCCGTCTCTTATACCCTCAGACAAGTGCACTTCAAGTGTTTGAAATGCACTGGTATAGGTGTCCGACATGATTATGGAACTCTTGAGGGTCATAGTGCTATTTCGAGCAAAGAACATTTTCTAGAACCAATAATAGCTTGAGTGGCATGATAGGTTCTTTTTCTCATTTCAGTAGAGGTTTGAAAGGCAAAACCGAGTTTTCAGTCTATAATTTCAAAACATTCCTCCTATATACCATTACTTTTCCTTCCAGCGTGTAGTGTATAACAGTGTGTTGGTTATTCAACTGTCATGCCGGGTCCCATAACTCAAAAAAGCCGCACTGCTTCAAACACCCCGTCGCCTATTCGTCGCCATTGCAAATGATAACCACAGGGTGATTCTAACTGTCGTCTCATTATTATTCAGTCGGTATCGATTGCAGCGGCCCGTTTTCTAACAAACAACAGCCGATGTTCGGCTATCCGACTGTCGGACGAATTCGGAACGAGGGACGCTCATGAAGCCAGCATACTTCATTTTTCGCATGGGTTATAGTCACTGCCCAGAATAGAAGCTGTTTTCGCAATCAAACTGTACCTAATAAAAATTGGGTAGTTTTGAACGGTTACAGTACTAGCTGATTAACGACCAGCTTGCTCCGCAATTTACTCAAACCCAGCTGTCCAGCGCAAAAACTCGCAGCTGAACTCTTCTTTTCTTCCCACGTGCACTGACGCATGTTGCGCAAAACCAGCTGTGCAATTCCCTTTATGAATCGTGCACCACGCGGTTCTTTTTCACTGAGAGCCCTTTTTCGTCTGTGCGCAGCGTGCGTCAGCGCACGTGGGAAGAGGAAGAGAGAAGGGGTTTCAAATTCGGTCGCGTTTTAGATAGGGGTCGGAGAAAACAGAATTTTTTGGCCGTACGGTTTCTTGTAGCATGAAATGTACGAACAAACCCAGAAATGCATAGGAATCAATCTGTCACTTTGATTCACAAAGATCTGTAAATCTTGCCTGACACTGTCTGATCCTAAAAGATAAAACTTTGTGGTCCCTAGAAAGAACAAGGCGTTTGTGCCAAAGCTGTTGGGTGAGGTACTTTTGATCATAGCCGATATTGTGTACTTATTTGAAAAATGAAGGTTCACATGATCGCAGGTGCACCTGTCTCTTTTCACGAAGCTGATTGGGTAAGGTAGGAAACTTTTATAGAGGGGCATTCAGGCTCGACCTGTCCACGTAGGCAGAGATTCCTGCCTACTTTCTGAGTAACATAGCCGACCGAGAGGATATAATCAATGATATCTTGCCAGTGACATTCGAAAGGTATTCTTATAGTTGATTCACTCATGTAGAAAGGTTCAAGAAATTATCACTAGTGCGGTCAGCTTGGGAGAAAAACGTCAAACATTGTTAAAGCCACCGGATTATTTATTGTCGGAGTGAAAACAACTTTGCCTCTTTCGGTTCGTTTTCATAGATTGTCTCACGTGCATGCCATTTAATATTGTAGCCTAGATCGATGCCACTCAATTTCCGAAACGCTGGCATGCAATTAGCTACGCTGGCATGCAGCTACGTTTCATCGTAACATTCGAAGCGAGAATTTTAGCTATCGTCAAAACAGAGGGAGGAAAGTAATATAGGATGGCATGGCCAGGCATCGTAGACAAAAAACAACAAACTACTGGTGGATCTAGACCATGAAATCTGACTCGAATCCGAAATTCGACTGCCGACAGCCGATATCTCCCAGCTCTCCTTTCTCAGGCGAATCGTGGCTCGTCCTTGCCTCCGGCTGGCAAAAATTGATATTCCCGATCAAAGTTCTCGTTGAAGGTGAATCGATAATTCTTTAAGATAGGCAAGTTTCGATTTTCTTAACCTTCCCGTTTTATGTTTTCGATAACAAGAACATTCGCATATTAAATATTTATGTTTTACAAACATCGCGATTGCACAACCTCTCAGGAATTTGATTACACAATATTACAAATCTCAAACAGACGGATCACAAGGTGTGGTTCTGTGGAAACGTAGGCATCTGCTGATTCACGCCAGGCATGTGTGAATACATTGGCATTGTCGACATCATCGGGAAGGTTAGGAGGGGCAACTGAAAATTAAAGAATCCAAATGAAGTTGAAGAACAATTTCATGTTTACACAAGGAAATTGAGAATATTACGCCAACAAACTGATAAAATAAGCAAATAACATACCGCTGGCCTAAGTGCTGCCTTGCTTCCGACTGTTTCCAATATCTTGGCGGCAAACTCGAGAACTGAAGGAATGGCGATGTGGCTGAAACCATGCGACATCTGAAACAAAAAAATAAATAAACAAATATTATATCTACCAGGCTCAAATGATGAACAGCCCTCTCCGCTTCATTGGTAGGATTTAGGTCATGTGGTTGAGCGTCGATCGGATGGAGTTGAACAAGCTTTTGAAGCCATGTTCTGGAATTAAAAAAAATGCATTTCTGAATATAAGAATGAACAAACCTGACAATTCCCACTTCATAAATGATCGTCTCCTTTTCTGTGCCCATGTTCGAATCAGCCAAGAAATTGCCAATCTCTTCTTGGCCAGAATGATGACCGTTGTGAAGTAAGTAGCGAAAATCTTTGGCAAGTCTCTGAGCCTCCCCTAAAATAGAAGTGTTGGTGGAAAAAAAGTTAAAGGCTTACCTTCACACAAAGCTGTGAAAGAAGTCAGGGTGCACTGCTTCCCGCATTTTCGGGGTAATTCAATGTTGCAGTCCAACAAGGTGGTTCGTAGTAGGCGAGAGCTGTTTCTTCCTTTGCCGCTAAAAACATGGTTTACAAATATTCATGATTTGCCAAACTCAGTAAATACAAATATACATCCCCGGCTTCAAAAATCATCCAAATCAGTTAAGACCCTTCAGTAATCAGTTCTTCAAGTCTTGGAAAAATCACAACCACTGAAAGCAACATTTCCTTATGTGTATAGATAGCACAACATAAAATTTAGTACCACAGAAAACGGAACCTTATGTATCACCCAATTCCCGTAATATATACAAACCGTGCTTTTATTGCCCTGAATCGCCATAAGAACGGAACGCGGTACAACCCCCATTACTTTGCAAGAGAAGACGCCGCTATGAAAACTACAATTCACTGGTCCCTGAGCTCATCTGGCGGGTGATTATGTGCCATCTTAACCACCAATAGGAGAAGTTGCATGAAACCTAACCTGAAGCTCGATGGTTGTCGCTGACCATGAAAAACTCCGATGTCGCCAATCTACTGTTGCGTGTGATGCACTGTTAGGTTTGCCCCAGCTCTGATTTATTTAGTAGAACGCGACGTCGTACGCTTTCGAAATTTCTATGGTGTAACCTATGACCGCGTTTGAAGATATAGTCCGATCCATTAAGTATTCAAAAGAGGAGACAAAACCTGTTGTGCCACCTACTTCCCATCCTAAATATGCTGTGCCTTAATTGTCGGGATGGTCAGACCTACATAATACACGTTTTGGTATAAAAAAAACAATTAAAAAAGTCGCGCAGGCATTTTATAAACCATAATAAAGAATTTTGTGAAAAACTAACATTCTCAGGATTCCTTTGAGAACGCTGATCTGCAGTGACTCCGGGGCCGAAACACGACGACACAACTCCCCGATACTGATAGAGTACTTTGCAGGCTCTCCATAGACCACCATCCTTCCAGGAACAATTTCAAAAATTTTGTGGTTCTTGTCTTCCTAAAACATGCATTGTGTTCCAATACTAGTTTGAAACTTACGGGTGCGTGCTGTTCAGTCCCAATATTTGCGTCGTAATCAGCCATCATCCTTTGTTGGAACTGCTGAAGTTCCTCTTGCGACCATTGGTTCATTGTAGAAAAGTCTCCGGGCAAGACCTCCGGATTCACTTGAGGAGCCACCGGTTGAGAAGGTAGCTAAACCTGAAAATTATGATTTTATTTGAATCAAAGCAGATATGCCAAGAAAAAACGTACCACGCCGTGTGTCGTGTGCTGATTTGGCACAAAAGGGTAGCCGACTGATCCAGCCTAAAAACAACAATAATGAAAGAAATTATAAAGAAACCACTTAAAAACATCGAACCAAATTGAACAACTCCCCATACTGTTGAGGCTTGAGAATTCAGATGATTCGGTCCGGTTTCCGTTTGCAACTTTCTGAACTTGCTCTTGCAACAGAACAATTTTGTCCACAATGCTGACAGCGAACCGAAGAACTTTGGGTACAGTGGTATGACTGAATCCATGACTAATCTGAAATTTACGTAAATTAGAAAGAAATCTAGAAGAAATACCAGACTCAGGTGGTTGATAGCCCTTTCGCAAGCATTTTTGGGCACAATGCCGTCTGGTTGAGCGCCTTCGGGATGAATTTCTGTTATCTTCGTTAGCCATTTCCTTTAAGAAAAGGTTTTTTTAAACAATAAAAAACATCATACCTGACGATAGATAATTCGGGAATAATTGCTCCTCCACGTGCCATTTCCTCCATGTGTAGAAAGTTGCTGAGGTCCGAAACACCACCGTGATCTTGCAAAAGTAGGTGAAATTCCCTGGCCATCTCAGCAGCTTCACCTGAAAAATGCCTTCATTTTCAGCCTTTTCCAAAAACGAACCTTCTGTGAGGGCAGTGAAAGCGTAAGACTGTTCCATTCTCTGTTTTCCATCAGCGACGGAAATATTGCACTCCTTGAGCTTTGCACGAAGCTTGCCTGCATTATCTTTCACCTTTGCACTGAAAAATGCCTCTTTTAAAGAGTTTTCATACCGAAAAGGTTAAAAAAAACTGACGATGCATTTTCAAAGCCAGATGCCCTTATTCGGAAATCCATAGCCAACAATTATGTAAAAATAGAAACTTTCCAGCTTATGCACAAGGTCAATGTGAATTTGAGCCTGTGATCAATGGGAAAATAATAGACGGGTTCTGGTAAATTGGAGCTTAGTTTGAAAAACAAGTTCTCCAAAGCGAAAAAAGGGTACAATTTTTGTTTGAAAAAAAGTTAAGGTGTTAAATCTCAGCACAAAAATGTTTCTGTTTTCCGAAAACCAAAGAAAGCTTTTGGGTTTCGGGAAAAAGACACAAAAAAACGAAACAAATAAATTTAAACCCACTTTCTCAGGATTCCATTGAGCATGTTCGTAGACAGACTTTCGGGGAAAGAAGCTCGGCGAGCAATTTCACCGACGGTAACTTCGTAATTCCTTTTAGTGTTCGAAAGAGCCATTCTACCGTTTACAGTTGCAAATGGGGCAGCACGCTCTTCTTTTGTCAGACTAGGTGTGTAGTCCTTCATCGGTTCTTCTGCCAATACCTGAAATTACACATTTTCACTCAAAAAAAAACCGAATCGTTACATGTAAAAATACAAAAACTCACTTTTGGTGCCATAGGAAACATGAAGGAATTGAAAATGGGCGGTGAAGGTGTGTAGTCTTTCATGGGTTCTTCTGCAGCAATCTGAAAATTTAACGTTATTTTGTCTTTGAAAAACCACATTTTCTGAAGAATATATTAAACAAACTCACATTTGACGTCGTAGGCAACATGTGGGGATTGCCCAGAGGATACATATTCCATGAAGGAATCAAACCAGGAAGGGCGTAGGGACCACAAGGCATATCTTGATTGAACGGCATTGACGTGTTCGGGTAATCCATCGCCAGGTAGTCCGACAGACGAATACCTAAAAAAACACTGCTTATTTAGGAAAGAAAAGGGTAAATTATGTGACAATGTGAAAGGATCGCCCATGAGGATGAGTGATAATGCTCGGAGAGCGGAAATTCGAAAGAAAACGTGATAACCATGTAATTAATGGCGAGATCACAACAATGGGCTGGCGATCGAACTTTCTAGGTCAAGCGGGCGTCTTTTCTCGTGGTGATAAGGGCGCGGAAGTTTGGTCCCGGTTAAATGTAGTTTGGTGTCAAAGGCCGTTCAACTACAAGGGAGTGCATATCACAATCAACCAAAAATGCGTGAAATACCCATCTAAGCATTAAATAAAACGTAAAAGGATCCTTATAACCGAGAATACACTTGAAGTTCGAGGCTATTCTTCCTGATAAAGGCCTCTAACAATTATCTTGGACCCAACAGCCAAAAAATTCAGAGATAAATTGTTTACCTGTCTGAAGAGCAGGAGGCGGCTCATAGAAGAATCTTCGAAAACACAATCGCATGTTCCGTGCGTTCAACTAACGATTCGACGAAGATGATCTCCGTCAGAGTCTCTTTTCACTACGAAAAGACTAAAACCATAAACGTAAATTTGCAACAATAATAACAAAACTTTAAATTCGAAGTCAGATAGGATGAGACAGCAGCGGTGGAGACCGGCCACAGAGTATGTGTTTGTAGACATGGTGGAGAACTGAAAACCACAAATTAAGTTGTAAGATAATTTAAAAAGAAAATATATTTAAATTTAAACACTCGCAACATATGAAATTGTTAATATAAATTAAACATGCGCGCCAAATTAAAAAAGAGAGCGAAGTATGAACTGAATTCACAAACAGCCCAATTTCTTGATACTGTACACAATTTGTCCATTTAATTTAGAATAACAGCAATGGTAAAAGCACAAACGAAATTAAACAAAAGAAAATCTAATATTTTAAATTGATTATTCGGGTGAAATATAAATAAATTTGCGTCGGCGCCAAAATGACAGTACGTGACTGTAAAAAAACAGTGTGACATAAGTATGTCAGTGAATTCTAAACTGATGTTATAAAAATTAACATTTGAATCTCCAATTGGACAAATCACGACAAAAAAAACTGCAAATTGTTAGGGCATAAGGGAAAATGCATTTTTCAGCTATCGATAATGGGTTGTCTCAAACAAAATGGTTTTTCAACCCAAAATTTCGAATTTTAGGTTGAATTGTGCATTTTTCACATGTTTTGATCATGCTCGAGTGTTAATTTTTTTACATTTTTGTCGGCAGAGAACCTTGTAGACTTTCTGACTAATGCAGGCGTCCGACAAAAAAGGAGGTAATGATCATGTTCAGAGAAGATTCTATCTCTCCAAAGACACCACACAATTGAGCATCGTTTCTTAAAATTCCTTAGACGTTGACATCCATAAATAGTCTCTCAGTTGACACACTAACGCAGAAAGGTGCGCGGCTTTATCACTAAAGCGTCCATCTTGAGAAAGAACGTCAAACGTTGTGAAAGACAACGGATCATGAATTTAGGGAAAAGAACTTGGCCTCTCTCGGTTCTGTACACTCTTTCACGTGTCTGAGAATTTTAATATTGTAGCCTAGATCGATACCAAATTTCAAAATGCTGACATACAATGAGTCGCGTCACTACGTTTCCACGGTGTATTCGAAGCGTGTGTTGGACATCTGACTTTTAGAAAACCAGGGTTAGACTGAAACCGCAGTGATTTCAACAAACTATGTCATAGGCTAACCAAGTGGTGATGGAGTCGTATTAATCAATGGGCCAGCTTTCCTATTTAAGTTTTAATGACGAAAAGGAAGAAAATATCGATGTTAAACTTTTACAATGGTGAATTTAAGTCATCATCAAAGAGATGTAGGAACGTGGTCAGACATCAGTTACCAAATTCGTTTTTCTACCTGGAATCTACGGTCGGCTGCTGAAAGCCGATGTTTCCAATCCCTTCTTTTTGAGGCGAATCGTGGCTCGTCCCCGATAAGCGAGGTCTCCCTTCCCCACCACCGATTGAGACCGTCTTAAAATCAGGTTTTAGTCCTTGGGGGAGGGGGGGGGGTGTTCTTTCAATTGCCTAGGGGGTAGGCGACAACTATGACATTCCGTATGAAAGTTTGTTTATATAGGGTGGACAGATATTCCTTTGAGTTGACCAGTTCCGATCCTACTCGGCTTTGGAATTTCTTGTTTTCCAGTGAAACACATTTTAGAATTAAACATTTATGTTTTACAAGCATTACGATTGCACAACCTCTCAGGAAAATGGTTACACAATATTACAAATCTCACCAAACAGAAGGATCACATGTGGGTTTGTGGAAATGTAGACATCTGTTGATTCACGCCAGGCATGTGTGGATAATTTGGCTTCGTAGGCATCATCGGCAATTGTAGGTGGGGCAACTAAAAATTAAAAAATTTTGAAAAACAATTATTTTCTCATGGAAAAACTGGAAAAATTGACTTAAGCCCCAACCCTAGTACGTCCTCCCAATAAATGCAAATTTCTGAACGTTCGTAGGTGTAACTGTATGTATGCTTGACCCCCCGCAATTGAAATAGGGACCTTAAGTAGTGTACCCGGAACTTTTTCAAATGAACCTCCGTCTAATTCAATTATGCCCCCATACGAATACTTCAGTTAACCCCCCGCCCCCCATATAAATCAGTTAGACCCCTGCAAACCAGTCAGGTAAATTTCAAATTCACACAGAAAGGTTAGATGAAAATCCTGAGAATCCCGACTTATTATCGTAAATTTCTTAGCCATTTAACAAAAAATACGAAAAAATAGTTCAGTCAGTAAATAGCGCACATAGTGCGTAACTCACATGATGATAAAATATATGGAAATAACTCAAAGATGATAAAATATATGGAAATAACTCAAACTGGTGAATTTAACTACCATTATGTTTAAATAAAAATAACCCTGTTAAAACAAAATAACAATAAAGGAAAACTCAATCCTATAAAAAGAAGAATTTAGGTGCCTCAAAAAACGTTGAACATTGAATGATTGCGTGAATAGGCGTGAATTGAAAGGGGCGTAAATATTGATGGGGTGTTTATCTAGATTACCTAATCGGCTATTGAAGTGAGGTACGTAACTAATTTGAAAATAAACAAATAACATACCGCTGGCCTAAGTGCTGCCTTGCTTCCGGCTGTTTCCAATATCTTGACGGCGAACTCGAAAACTGAAGGAATGGCGACGTGGCTGAAACCATGCGACACCTGAAACATAAAATAGACAAACAAAAAAGTGGTATATATACCAGGCTCAAATGATGAACAGCCCTCTCCGCTTCATTTATGTCATCTGGGTAGGCTTCGGCCGGATGCAGTTCGATCAGTTTTTGAAGCCATGACCTAGAACAAAAGAAGCAACTCGGAATTTCGAAATCAACAAACTTAACAATTCCCAGTTCATAAATGATCGTCTCCTTTTCTGTGCCCATGTCCGAATCAGCCAAGAAATTGCCATCTTCTTCTTCTTGGCCCGAATTCGGGCCCGATCTCTTCTTGGCCCGAATGATGATCGTTGTGAAGCAAATGCCGAAAATCCGTTGCAAATCTCCGAGCCTCCCCTAATATAGAAGTGTTAGTCCATTAATTTTAATCCAAACCTTCACACAAGGCTGTGAAAGAAGTCACGGTGCCAGGCTTTATACGCCCTCGGGGTATGTCAATTTTGTAGTTCAACATAGTTTTTCATAGTAGGCGACCGCTGTTTTTTTACTTGCCGCTATAAAAACTGGGATTACAAAAGTTCATGAAATGCCAAACTGAGTAAATGTGAAACAAGAATCCAACCCCGATCCACTACTGACTAGGGAAGTCGGTCAACCTCGCCGTGGAGTTATGGGTTGAGCTATGTATCATTAAGAAGGGCATGTGATGGGGATACAAGAAGTGAAGTCAAAAGTTGCCAACCTCTTTTCGTTTTCGAGAAATATGCGTTTTTGTGCGCGCGAACCCCGCGGTTTCCCCAGCGCCGGCATAAAAGCCCGCGGCGCGGGCCTGGTTGCCGTGGCAGGGTGGTCCAGTGGTAGAGGCCCCGGTTCATGAGCAGAAGGTGTCAAGTTCAATACCCCTATGCTGTTTTTCTTTTGCTTTTTATCCAACTTTTCGAAAAATGTGAACATTATAACTTTTGTAATTGAAAAAAAATCCTCATTTTTTCTCGAAGATTCCACTCTCTTCTTGAAATAAGGGAAGTGTTTGAAAATGTTAGCTGATCAGCATACAGAACAGTGTGATTTTTTTTGTAACTTCCTGGTTACTTTTTGTTTTTGGCAACGTTTCCCTTTTTACAAAAAAATTTTCATTTACAAAAGTTATAATGTTCACATTTTTCGAAAAGTTGGATAAAAAGCAAAAGAAAAACAGCATAGGGGTATTGAACTTGACACCTTCTGCTCATGAGCCGGGGCCTCTACCACTAGACCACCCTGCCACGGCAACCAAGCCCGCGCCGCGGGCTTTTATACCGGCGCTGGGGAAACCGCGGGGTTCGCGCGCACAAAAACGCATATTTCTCAAAAACGAAAAGAGGTTGGCAACTTTTGACTTCACTTCTTGTATCCCCATCCCATGCCCATCTCAATGATATATAGCTCAACCCATAACTCCACGGCGAGGTTGACCGACTTCCCTAGTGAGTCACACCCAAAAACGACGACATTTCTCCCCGACACGACACAGTACTTTGAAGACACTCCAAGAATTAGTAACCTTCCAGAAACAATTTTAAAATTTGTTTATTCGCTAAAACGCTTTATGTTTGATGCGTCTGGGAGGCAAGACAACCAAGACAACTACTGAGTTACACCCATAAGTCAGCAAGAGAAGATACCGCTATGGTACAACAGTTCGCTGGGCCCATCTGACGCACGGGAGGTTGCAAGCTCCGTGTCTCAACCACCAGTTGAAGAAGCTGCATAAATGGAGACGCTGTCGCCAATCCATTGTAATGTGAGACGCCGAGTCCTGTTAGGTATCATCTAGCTCAGATTTTAGGAGTAGCGCTTTCGAAACTCGGAGATGTAACCTAAATTGGTGCGTTTGTACAGATACCAAGTGTTCGCAACAGAACATTTACTTTACATCTATGTTGCACAAAGCGTAATAAAAAATAGCAGAGAAGCCAAACGGGCTTCTCAAGAGATGCCCATGGTGACGAAAACCATCTATTTTAACGCGCCGGCATTTAATCAACCAAAATAAAGAAAATTGGCAAAAAACTAACTCTCTCAGAATTCCTTGAATAACGCTGAAGTTCAGCCATTTCGGGGCCGAAAAACGACGACGTATCTCTCCGACACTGATAGAGTACTTTGAAGACTCTCCAAGAATTAGTAACCTTCCAGAAATAATTTCAAAAGTTTGCATCTGTACTTGATCATTGCTTAGCAATGGGCAGTTCGTGTCTTGCGACGGCTCCTAAAAGAAAACAAAATGTTCCAATAGTAGTGTGAAACTTACGGGCGCGTTTTGTTGAGTCTCTCCAATATTGGCGTTGTAACCAGCCATCATCTTCTGTTGGAACTGCTGAAGTTATTCTTGCGACCATTGGTTCATTGTATAAAAGTCTCTTGGCATGACTTCAGCTTGAACTTGAGAAGAAAAAGGTTGATAAGGCAGCTGATTCTGAAAAAACATAATTTTGTTAATTTAAAAGCTGAAAACCAAGTGATTGAAGATAGTAAAACATACCTCGTCATAAGTCGTGGGTCGATTCGGTACACAAGGGTAGTCAACAGGATCAGCCTGAAAAAAAGCAATAAGAGAAATTATATAGAGAACGACCAAAGTAAAAAATTCAACAACTCACGTTACTGTTTATGCTTGAGTATTCAGATGATTCGGCGGGCGAACAGATACCGTTTCCGTTTGCAGCTTGATGAAAGTGCTCTTGCAACAGAACAGTTTTGCCCACTATGCTGAGAGCGAACCGAAGAATTGTGGGAATAGCGGTATGGCTGAATCCATGAGTAATCTAAAAATTACGTAAATTAGAAAGAAATCTGGAAGAAATACCAAATTCAGGTGGTTGATAGCTCTTCCGCAATTATTTTCGGGAGCAATGTTGTCCGGTTGAGCGCCTTCGGGATAAATTCCTATTATTTTTGTTAGCCATTTCCTTTAAGAAAAGGTTTTTTTAAACAATAAAAAACATCATACCTGACGACGGATAATTCGGGAATATTTGTTCCTCCACGTGCCATTTCCGCCATGTGTAGAAAGTTGCTGATGTCCGAAACACCACCGTGATCTTGCAAAAGTAGGTGAAATTCCCTGGCCATTTCAGCAGCTTCACCTGAAACATATCACTATTTTCAGACTTAAAAAAAAACAAACCTTCAGTTAGGGAAGTGAAAGCGTGATTCAGTCCATTTCTCCCTTTTTCAAAGGCGACCGTAATATTGGAGTCCTTTAGCTTTGCATGAAAATTTTCAGTATTATCTCTTGACTTTCTACTGAAAACTGCAGGGGTTAAAGCTGTATAATGCGGAAAATAGTTTTAGGTGCAGTGTCAAAGTATTCCCTCGACCTTGATTGGAAATCTTAAAAACACGCATAAACTTAAAATATATTCCATTGGTAAAATGAAGCTTATTTGTAAAACAAGATCTTAAAAGCGGAAATTGGAACAACTTCGGATATAAAAAAAACAAAAAGCCGCAAATGAATTAATTTTCAGCCGAAAAAATGGACTTTTAGTTTGTTGGAAACCGAATAAAAGTTTCGGGTGAACCCAAATCAACAAAATAATCAAATGCAAACCCACTTTTTGAGGATTCCACTGAGCATGGTTGTTTGTAGATTTTCAGGGAGAGAAGCTCGGCGAGCAATTTCACCGACGGTAACTTGGTATTTCCTTTTTCTGTTCGTAAGAGCCAGTCGACCAATTACAGTTGCAAATGGGGCAGCCCGTTGTCCTATTCTCAGATAAGGTTTGTAGTCTTTCGTCGGTTCTTCTTCAGATACCTAAAATTATACATTTTCACTCAAATAATTCAGATTCGTTGCTAAAAATATACAAAAACAAACTCACATTTGACGTCGTAGACAACATGTGGGGATTGCCCGGACGATACATATTCCATGAAGGAATCAAACCAGGAACGGCGTAGGGACCAGAAGGCATATTTTGATTGAACGGCATTGACGTGTTCGGGTAAACCATCGCCAAGTAGTCCGACAGACGAAACACTGAAAACGCTGCTTATTTTGAAAAGAAAAAGGGCTTAATACAAGATATTGCGTAAGGATCACCCATGAGGACTAGTGTTAATGTGCTCGGGGAGCGAAAACCCAAACAAAAATCAAAAGAAAAGTGATAACCCAATGATTAATTGCGAGGTCACCACAATAGGCTGCCATCGAACTTTCTAGGTCAAGCGGGCGTCTATTCTCGTGGCGATAAGGGCGCGGACGTTTGGTCTCGGTAAAAATGTAGTTTGGTGTCAAAGGGCGTTCAGCTACCAGGGAGTGCATATCACAATCAACTACTTTAAAAAAATGCGTGAAATGCCTATCTAAGCATTAAATAAAACGTAAAAGGAACCTTAAAACCGAGAATACACATTAATTTCGAGGCCATTCATCCTGATCAAGACCTCGAACAATTATTCTTGGACCCAACAGCCAAAAAAAATGAGAGATAAATTGTTTACCTGTTTGAAGAGCAGTAGGCGGCTCATAGAAGAATCCTCGAAGGCACAATCGCATATTTCGTGCGTTGAACTAACGATTTGACAAAGATGAAACAAATTTTTTTTAAGGTTGCACAAAATTGTGCAACCTTTTCCTGACTTCGAATTTAAAGGTTTGTATTATTGTTGCAAATTTACGTTTATCGTTTTAGTCTTTTCGTAGTGAAAAGGGACTCTGACGGAGTCCCTTTTCACTACGAAAAGACTAAAACGATAAACGTAAATTTGCAACAATAATACAAACCTTTAAATTCGAAGTCAGATGGGATGAGACAGCAGCGGTGGAGACTGGCCACAGAGTATGCGTTTGTAGACATGGTGGAGGGCTGAAATCGACAAAATACGTTGTAAGATAATTTAAAAAAAGAGAATATATTGAAATTAAATAACTGGCAACCTATTAAACTGTAAATATAAATTAAACATGCGCGCCAAATTCGTGAAAAATGAACAAAATCCCAATTTTCTATATTCTAAACACCTTTTGTCAGATAAAAATTTAGAAAATTAGAAATTTAAAAGCTGTGTTAAAAATAAAACCGTAATGAAACAAAAGAATAACTAATAAATTTAAAAAAAAATGATTACTCGGGTGAAATAGATATGAAATTTGCGTCGGCGCCAAAATGACCGTACGTGACTGTAAAAACAGTGTTAATAAAGTATGAAAGGTAATGCGGAACTGATGTTATTAAAAATTTACATGTTTTTGAGGGTTTTGAATCTCCAATTTGACAAATGACACAAAAAAATACTGCAAATTGTTAGGACTTAGGGGAAAATGCATTTTTTAGCAAGCGACAAAGGGTTGTCTCAAACACAAAGGTTTTTCAATCCGAAACATCGATTGTTTGGTCAAACTAAGCATGTGTAACACGTTTCAATCAAGGTCGAATGTCCATTTTTGAGAAATTTCGTAACGTGCGCACTGGTCTTGCCCACATGTACTCGTTTAGAGTCCCGAACCCTAAAGACAAACAATTTAGGCAACCTGAATATGTATGATTGATCTCAGATAAAATATAATTTATTATTTTGCTGTTTTCAGGTTGCACGAACAGGTAAAGGCGTTAGTATAAAGTATCGTTGCTTTCATTCCCGCTAAATCTCCATCACCGAGAGGTCGGTGCTACCGTCGCTCCGCCGACTAGCCGAATCCGCACCCAGAAGCTCGTCAAGGAGGAACCGTCATCGACATCACTTCATGTTGGAGATAGACTACAGAAGCTACTATAGAAGCTACTGTCTACCTACACAAGAAGACACTGAAGGTCTGCCGAAAAGCCGTGATTCGTGGGTAAAAAGTAAATTGTTTGCGGGTGAGCTCATGGTGTGTATAAAACGAACCTCTCTAATTGTCAG
The DNA here is from genome assembly GCA_964057215.1 of Oscheius myriophilus. Classification (NCBI taxonomy): domain Eukaryota; kingdom Metazoa; phylum Nematoda; class Chromadorea; order Rhabditida; family Rhabditidae; genus Oscheius; species Oscheius myriophilus. The sequence continues at coordinate 25,775,758 of OZ059907.1, read as the reverse complement.
ATAGTAGCAACGACTGCTCTATTCAGTTAAAAAAAACAGTTTCATTAAAAACCGAAAAAATGTTTTAACAGAACCAGAATTGCGATGAATACGGATAATTATTCGCTGATAATAAAATTCATTTGCAATTATTCAATTAAAAATGGAGTATTTCATATCCTATCACTAAGGTTTGTCATTGTCAGTAGTTTGTGCGGTATCTTCATTTGTTGAGTATTCACACTTCTGCAGATAAGTCGCATGTCGAACAGTTATACCAACGCTGACCATTGCTTCTAAGAATCTATTCTAAAACAAAGGTTTGGATGAAAAAGTGACGAAGTTTCCTTACTTGGGAGACTTCTTCCCCATTCGACACTCGGTTGGAGGCGCAGCAAAGGCTATTTCCCATTCTCAAAAACATTATATTGAAGAAACGATGAAAAACATGTTTAAGAACGTTTGATTAGTGAACAGGTTAACGAAAAGACAGTAAAAAAACATATCAAAACGTGAAAGCTAGAGTGAAAATTTGGGATTTCCGTTTTTAATCGTGATACAACGTTGAATGGATAAAGACTCGCTTTCTTCCTCGAAGTGACATGAGCACAAATCCCAAGATGCAATAATCGCATCAACTAAACATCAACAACGAAAAATGCAACATGGGTTTTGTGACTATTATGTGAAATAACACGGAATACCAATTGCAATTTAGAAGAACTTGCAAATGAGTTGAAAATAGTAGATTTCAAAATTCAGTATAAGATATGACTTTTACAAGTTAGAATACCCGTTTTCAATTCAAATTTGAACCTGATTGGAAGCGTTTACTTAACTAATGAATTTGCAAATTTTAAAATTCCAAAAAGCACTTTAGCCGGAAAAAAGCGATTTGTCGCTTTTGCGGCAACCACGCAATATGATTTGTGGCTTTGTGAGTTTGCCGTTTTTTAGTCAAATTGATTGTGCGACCACTTGTTATTTTAAAATTAATTTTTTTTAAATACACAGTTTCTTGTATCTTGCTCTAGATTTATTTTTGTTGTATTCCTCAGTGCGCATTGCCATAAGTCTAATTTCTTTACAACAATCCAACATTTAAGGGGGAAAACAGAAGGGAACGATAAAATAGCAATTGCTGGCTTGTAAACCAACCAGGACGGGTTTGAGCTGTAGTTTCATAATGATTGTAGCATTTCAGAACCCACGTAACAACATGCTTGACTGCGTCATTGGCAGCTTTTTGTAGTCGAAGTTTTCCAATTTGTAGCCTTAGTCATTTCGTATCCCTGCAAGACAATTAAATCGTTGGTTTCTCAAATAGGATTTGGTTTTTGTACCCTAAGGCATAACAAAACTTTTAAACTAACTGTGTTTATAGAACAATTATATAAACTAAATATATTCACCTACAGCTACAAAACAATTGTAACTCAAATTGCTTCTTGTTTTCCTGTTTTTGATTTTATACTTTTATGAATTCCAATTTTTCTTTTAAGGCATGAACCGCTCGTGCAGTCTCTGTTCATCAAGCTTTATTGTAGATCAGCACAAGCTGATGTCTTGCATAATTTGTAGTAGTTTTGTTGTATCGACTACCGTTAGTTCTGTAACAGAAGAAACGAACGGTTTCCTCTTGGAATCAGTTGTTGGACAAGCTGAGAAAGTGTTTTGTGAAAAGTGTTCCTGTTGCAAAGTAATTGTCCCTGGTCATCTGCAGCCGTTCAAGATGCCAGAAAAGGGTTCCCTTGAAGAAAGAGAGATTCTCCTAAAACATGGCCAAATGTTGATGGATAAACTTGAAACACTCGAGAGGGACCTTAAATTTGCAAAGGCACGGGAAAGCAGAACAGATGACGAATTGAATGAGTTCATGTAAGTTTACTTTTACTTTTTGGAAATCAAAAGATTTTTTTAGAAAAGCCAATTCCCGCCTTGAAAAACGCAACAAGCTGTTGGAGAAAAGTCTTCAAAATCTGATGCTCGACGAAGGCATGAGTGGTAAGTAAAACTCAAATGTAGAGTACACAAAAGTTTAAAAGCAACAATTTAGAATAAGAAAATGTAAAGCAAAAGTTAAGTTCCGCCGTATCAGGTTTGTAGTCCCTGCGGGGAACCACCGACTAAGCCCGGTGAAGGCGTTGAGGCTCTCTTCCTGGCGTGCCAATGTTTCTCCAGGAGTATTACTTTCGTAGACTAGTCTAGAACCCACTAAACCATCGCCGGAGCTTAGAGTGTAGGCTGGGTGGACCCGGGGCGGGATCGAACTTGTGACCCTTCGAGTGGTAGCCACGCCTTAGACCACTAGACCACCAAAAAAAACAAAATGAAATTCCCCTTAATTTTAGGCGTCGAACACATTGTTCGCTTGCACGAGAAGCTGGATGACACCATGATGGAAAATGTTTCTTTGAAATTTGATGGTAGGGTTGGTTATTTAATTTGTTAAAACGTGTATTCATTTAGTTGACACTATGAAAGACTACTGTGACATGTTACTTCGAAGGCAGGAAGAAATGGAATCGATGATTTCAAGCACGTGTAAGTTGAAAATTTAAAAATAAACTTTTATTGTAACATTTCAGTGACCGAAATGAACAGCGGGCGATACCTTCCAAATGTCAATGTTCACATGGGTTAGTACATTCACTTTTTTTGTTAAAATTTCTTGCTTTCTAGTTGAACTAAACTGTGCCGAAGTGAAGCTCGCCGGACTGATTTTAACTTCGTCTTCTGGTAGTTCAAGTAGCTCCGATATTGATGAAAACGAGCAATGCAAGGAGAATTGTAAGTTTGTTTAAATTAATGTGGATTTTTAAAATTTCAGGCGTGCCCTTGACGGGTAAAACCTCGGAAGATTTGTTCAAACAGTTGAAGCAGGAAAAGTTCCTATTGAAAATGCTGAAAAGGAAATGTGAGTAAAGTTTTGTTTGAAGGGCATTTTTATGATTTCGATTATTAATCCTCTTTTAGATAATGAATCCCAGGAACAATTGGAAAAGTCAAAGGATGACAACCAAAAACTGAAAACTCAACTGAAAACGGCTCTTTGCAATTTGGAAGATTTGCTGCAGCAAACTGTAAGTCTTCAAGCCTTTGTTTCCATTGAGATTTCTTAACGTTCAAAAACGTTCTTGAATTTCAGGAGGTTAGTGCTTCGTCGCCTGAAGCACCATACGACGACTGGTCGAACAACGAGGAATACAACAATTGGGAGACAAACGCAGACAGCCGTTACCCTCCGATTTGACTTCATTGATTTTATATGATCTCATTCGTGCGTTGTCATCAAAGTTGTGCATCTTGACGGCAACTTGTCTTTTGTGTATTTTGTATGTTTATGCAATCCGTGTCAATAAATCTGAATTTGTGCCAGAGGCAGTAACATAGATTTTCTAAATTAGTTGCATCATAGAGGAACGATCATCGTTTTTTTGTCTTGACTATGTAAAAGTTTGGTGTTCCGTATTTGAAAGCAATTGATCTGCGGTAATCTCGATATAATTCAATATCCCGTTTTCTAAAACTATTGCTCCCGTCCTTTGCTCGTGGAAAAGTCAAGATAGTAACAAGTTGACCACAAAACCTTTGAATTCAAGAGCTTTACAAACCTGGTCGTCTAGCTACCAAGGTCGACGGTGATTCACTTGTGAAATTCCAGAAACTAAGCATTGAAATTATATGCCAATCCGATATCCGTTACCCTCCAATTTTATTGCATTGGTTTTACATGCTCTGAATCGTGCGTTGTCATCAAGTTGTGCATCATCAAAGTTGCAGGACAACGAATTATCTATCGTGTATTTTTATACACCTATGTAAATTTTGTCAAAAAAAAACCAAACTTTTCAAGATGAATCTGTTCGAACGGTGATCCACTTTTGAAATTCCAGAAACTTTGCATCCATCGCCTTCCCTGAATATTCACCGAACCCACCTTTTCTGAATATTCATTCGAACGTTTGTGTTTCATGACAGCTGGAACAGATCTACATACCGTTTTTCCATTGAAGCGGAGCACATTGTCTTCAAAACCGCTGCTTTGGAAGAATTTCAGTCGAAACTAAAGAGTTTCCTATTTCGTATTTGTGAGTTGGTTGTGAGTCCTCTCGGCGTCGCAAATTGAAAAGAAACAGTCGATCGTCGATCTGTTTTTGTCAGCGATGAATCCATTAGCATCGCATTCCGGCCGACAGACGCCCATTTCGTAATGAACTCCATTTGCTACACAGATAGTAATCCTTCCACTTCCATTTATCTTTCATTTACAAGGTTAATTATTGAGAAAACCATTGAACAATTTAAAGAAAAGTTTTCTTTTCTGTGTTCCCCGTGTTATCAATGTTTTCCGCCCCGTCTGCAATTCACAACCTCTCCCGCAAATATTCCTGTTGACCATGTTGCCGCAAGACCAAAATCTTCCGTTTGAACCGTTTTCCCGCCAAGGGGCGGCCCTTTCTCGTAAACACAGATGTACCAGACAGATCGCGAAGAACATCGCTGTTTTAGTTTGCTGAAAACAACCCCATCCGGAACAACCGTTCTTTTATAATGTGTTTCAATTAGATCTATGAAACCTCGCTCTGATAAGTCACTCCACCCTCAGAAAGTTTTCAAACCTTTATTTACATTTGAAGGATATAGTCGGAAAACAGACTAGGTTTAAAGCACATGAGCGGAAGAAGAGTTTCCATGTTTATATGTGAGTCATAGGCGTGACGATATGAACGTGAAAGAAACTTTTGCCTTATTGGGATTATCAGTCTCTCCGTTCTTTATCTTAAAATCATCTTGATCAGAGTAATTTTTATACAGTGGCTCCGTTTTCGTCGAACCCACAATCTGAGATACTAACATTTGAGTTTTAAAAATGGGAAATCCTTGTTTGGCCCAACATCCTTAATTTTATCGTATTGCCGACCGGCACGTGCGATATGTTTACATTTGAACGCCCTTGTGGGCGCAATGTTACCTACAAGCACGTGTTGCGAACGTGGTGCCAAAAAAAAAAACAAAAACTCGCCGGGTGCGAGTCTTGGTGTGTATCGAACCCCCTCTCCCACTTTCGAATTACTTCTTACCTGCTCATTCAAAAGAAACATTCTATGTTTAGATGAAGCACAACGCGTTGCCCAAGGTGGTCATCACGGACCCCTTCACCTATAAGTAATTGAAATCAATCGTTAATTAACTAACAATGTGTTTGCAGTGACAATCCCACCTTGCTCGAGGGAATGCTGTTTGTTCGCCCTAGGCGCCGCATCTGTGAGGTTAGTCTTACTTGAAGACTTACTTGAAGACTACCAATCGCGCGCCGCGCGAAGCGCTGCGTGTGATTTGGGTATATGGTCATTTGGTTTTGCTTTATAGTGGTCTTTAAAATGACTCAGTTTAAACTTCAGAACAGGCCCCTCATCTACGGTCTCTTTGCCGTGCTTGCATTCCTGCTCGTGTTGACCTACCTCCAGGGACGCAGCGGAGTTGAGAGTCTTGGCCTCGTCGGTCTGCTGATGATGGTTGTCAGCCTCGACTTCTATGAGGTAACCATACTTTCTGGTGTTACTCATGCAACACAAAAAAGTAAAAGACCAGCGATGGATAGTCAGGGCAATATGGTTTAAGTAATAACGTTTCTATAGGTGGCGCCAAGGGTGGGGCCGGCCCTCTCCCAAAAAAATCTCGGTCCGTCCCGCGGCGCGAGGTCAAACTTTATGAAAGCTGAGAAGAAAGTTGTTCACATCCTATGATCAGGAATTGCGTTTTTATCATACCCAATGTATAAAACAAGAAAGGAAAAAAAGTTCTGCCGGCGGGGGGCAACTTCGGATTGAATGTCCGACCGCTCATAAACTCGGGCATGAAAATTAGGCCAAATTTATATAGGGTAGTTCGAATCCAACTTAACACAATATGGTTTGCACAATTAGTACGTTGTTTTGCAACAAAAATGACTGAAACATATTGACTTTGAAAATAGTTACATTTAAAAAAATTTTTTTATAAAATTACTCCTGCCGGCCCGGAGCCGGCCCATTGAATAGCCACTACAGTGCGAAGCATAAGTATAGACGCATTGCCGATTTCATTTGAAAGTGAACTTCCTTTACACCATCTTTGCACCATCTGCAAATACTTACTTACTTTTATTCGCCAGACTTTAAAGCCAGACTCGCATTAGATTTTGGCTGTTTACAATTTTCTTTCATGAAATCGGCAGTGCGTCTATATTTATGCTCTGCACTGTATTGAGCGGGGGAAAATGGATCGGCGGACGTCTCTCGAAAATCGGTTTCTTTCTGATCCTTCGCTTTTTGAACGCTTTTACGCCCAAGCATCGTACGCTTTAGCAATGAAGCCACCAGTCAACCTAATCATGCATGTGTTTGTTTCACATCCCTAACTTCGGTTCAGACGCAATGTCTTGTCTTATACATGCAATGGTATCAAAAAATTATATTGAAGGAAATAAACGGCGCATTTTAAATGTTAAACGCTGTATCCCCCCATTTCTTCTTCTGAGATATTACATTTCAGGCGCACAAGAAGAACAACGAGGAGAACGATGCCGACGTGGAGGAGGAGTACGTTTAAGCTGTAAAGTCGCGTGTACATATAATGCAAAAGGCAGTTTTTCTAGACTTGCCATGATAACCTGCATAATAAAAAGGTGTTACCATTTCTTTATACATTGCGTAGTTTTATGGCTGTCGGCGGTTAGTAGCGCAAGAATCCAAAGTGTGTATGTGTGTATGTGTGTGTATTTGTGTGTGTATTTGTGTGTGTATGTGTGTATGTGTGTATGTGTGTATGTGTTTCTGTGTGTCTGTGTGCCTGTGTGCCTGTGTGCCTGTGTGCCTGTGTGCCTGTGTGCCTGTGTGCCTGTGTGCCTGTGTGCCTGTGTGCCTGTGTGCCTGTGTGCCTGTGTGTGTGTGTGTGTGTGTCTGTGTGTCTGTGTGTCTGTGTGTCTGTGTGTCTGTGTGTCTGTGTGTCTGTGTGTCTGTGTGTCTGTGTGTCTGTGTGTCTGTGTGTCTGTGTGTCTGTGTGTCTGTGTGTCTGTGTGTCTGTGTGTCTGTGTGTCTGTGTGTCTGTGTGTCTGTGTGTCTGTGTGTCTGTGTGTCTGTGCTGCGACGTGGCAAGAGCGGAAAGTGAAAAAGGTACTAATGTGCTACTCAGAACTACAAAGCAAAAAGAGCCGAGCGTTGACTACCTAAGCCGGGCCCTCGCACTGCCAAAAACCCCGAGTTCAGAAGACTCAGATGCCGTTGGCTTAAGTTATGTCTTGTTGAAGTGTTTAACTGTTTGGCCTATAACAATCTCCATTTGCCTTAAAGTTATGTTTTCTAGTTCACTGTTGATATTCAAAGACGAAGATTTTTCATTTCTCTGCCTTCATTTCGCGCAGGTTTATCTTTCTAGTAAACCCTGGAGATCGTCACCTTAGCAACGCTCCCTACTTCAGACCTAGGAACCGCCCACGCTTGAGCCACGCCCATTGGAGACTACTATATAAGCGCGGGAGCCTGCTCACAACCACATCGACAGAGAACTCCACACCTCCTTGCACCCCGTGTCCCCCCCCCCCTGAATCAACTACAGTTTGGCAGTTTGTTCAACTCACTCATCGAGACTGACTGAGGTGAATAAATTGCCGAACGGTGTTTGATAACTTCAATTTCCTTTCCCCAACCTTCGACCGAGTTCCTATGTAACTATTCACACCGATGGTGGGAAAAATGTTTTTGGGGTACATGACAAAAAAGGGGTAATGCGTCTAGGAAAATCTAAGTGTTTCTCAATTTTGTTTACAACGTGTTGGTGTTAATTTAAAAATGAGTTGGGAAAATGTATTCGGGTTCCGTCACATGACCATGACAAAAAATGAAAACAAAAATCTAATCAATGCACTACGGCTGTATTTTGGAATAATTATCGGACGGAATCAGAAAATCCAAATCAGAACTCTACCAAACTATTTCAACGGAAAAATGCTTGTATGCTTACTCGCCCTTGTACAACATGTATTGTATACAAGACTCTAAGGTATTTTGACGAAGGAGAACAATATTGTGTTTAAAGGGACCATCAGGGTCCTTTTTCAAGTTTTATTCAATTAATTAATTTAGCTTTGTTAATTACATTTCTAATTATCAATTTCAACTACATTTTCCTAAGAAGGCGTAATTTCAAATCGAACTGCAAAATCTATTTTTCCCAACAAGCTCCAGCGTACGTTTTTTCACAACTTGCTGGCTGTAAACAGCGGGCAGGCTGTTGAAATCAGCTGGTCGCCGTTTGGTCATTAAGAACGTGCAGCACAACCTCATAGCCGACTGGTTAGTCCTGGTAGTTAGCAACCAAACTGTCCGGGTTCGACTCCACCCCCGTGCGGATGGTTTTTGCTGATGAAAAAAAGATGCCTAATGAAATCTTACTATTGATTTCTTTCGTTGAGTTTTTTTGTGTAAAAAAGTTCCCTGTGTAAAAAAATAACAGTGTTTTTTCTACTTTTCTGTTTTCAGAGTTAAAAAGGATTTTCATTGCTGATTTTTTGTAATTATATATCATTGTTAGTAAACTGAGCATACTCTGAATACCGTTTCCTTAGCAACGCTACGTACTTCAGGCCTAGGGACCGCCCATGCTGCAGCCACGCCCATAGGGCTAATATATAGCGTATTAGCCAGCTGTGAGAATAACAACATCGACAGAGCGTCTTCCACACCTCCTCTCCCCCCCCCCCCACCGTCAACCGTGATTCAAATACAGTTTGGCAGTTTTTCTCAACTCAATCATGAGGCTGATAGAGGTGTAAAAACTACCGAACGGTGTTTGATAGCCTCAGTTGCCATTCACACAGCGATAAACCAAGTTCGTACCAAGTAGTTACTAATTCTACCAATGGAAGAAAAGTCTCTCTTTGCCCCCCCCCCCCTGGATTCTCTGAGGTAACAAACAATTAAGAGGTAACGTAAAGCTAGTAAAGAAATCTAAATGTCATAATCATTGTTTACAACGGGATAGAGATAATTTACCTCTAAATGTTTTTCTCAAAATATTATGGATGGTCAACGAAATGACTATGCGCATAGAATGAAGACAATCAAATCAATGCTACTGCTGTATTTTGGAATTAAAGCTGGACGGAATACCAAAAATGAAATTTGAATTCTACCAAATGGATTAAACAAAAGAAAACTAGCAAATTTTCAAAGTTTCAACAGAAATTTAGGTCTATCGACAATCAAAAAAAGAAAGGAAGAATGTATTGCTTTAAAAAAAAACATAGGCAAATTAGCCTTCAAAAAGTAAAAGGATGACCCCAGAAATTAAACACTGTTTTTCTTCATTTCACCGTTTCCAGAGTTTCAAAAATAGTTATTTCTTGGTGTTTATTGTGCAATTTTTTCTCTCCGTTTGTAAACCTAGCATACCCTGAGTTCCGTTGCCATAGCAACGATACCTTCTTCAGACCTAGGAACCGCCCACGCTTTAGCCACGCCCATAGGCCTACTATAAAGGCGCAACATCCAGCTGTAAGGATAACAACAACGACAGAGAACTCCCCATCGCCTTCCTCTCAGCCAATACCCCCCCCCCCCCCGCCATCCCTGAATCAAATACGGTTTGGCAGTTGTTTCAACTCAATCATAGAGACTGATTGAGGTGAATAAGCTACCGAACGGTGTTTGATTCTTTCATTTCCCATTCCCTAACCGACGACCATGTTTCTGTGAAACTGATAGGAAAAGCTCTTTGAGTACCCAAAACTTGCATTGTAGAAAAGAAAACTACAAGGCGATTAACATGGGTTAGAAAAGGGTGCAGTTGATTTTACTGATAAGGATTGGTTCAAAAAGTTACGGATGGAAAATACAAAGAACGTCAAAAGGAAATGGCTTTGGACAAAGAAAGAAAAAGAAGAAAATAAAATCAAAATGGACTGCTAAATTTCGGAAATATAATCGAAAGGACACCTCCATTCCCCAACCGCCAACCAAACCATGGTTCGAATGATGTTTTCGTGGAATCCGGAAGTTACCAAGATGGGAAGGATTACTGGCGGGACATGAAATTTTCAATGTTGCCGCAACAACAAAAAACTCTGAGGGGGAGTCGAACCAGCCAACGCAGCTCCAGTCCGTCGCCTTGACAAGTCACCCATTGGGTCGTCGCAGCCAATCTTGACGTCTCTGGAAAAATCGCACTGTCTGGCACCACGCGGACGCTGTTTCTCATATGATCTCCTTGAAGTACTGCTTTTCTTTGAAATTATTACGGTAGGATTCACATAGGTTTCGAACCAAATTTTCGTCTCTGGAGTAACCGCGCTCTCTGCCACAACGCAGACGCTGCAATACCATCCCAGATATAAAAAGGCAACTATGTTCCGGCAAATGTTAAATGATTCGTGGTTTATTATTAAAGTTTATATTTCTGGAGACATGCGCAAAACGGCTTCATTCATGGAGTCGACGGAGTTATGGTAAAAGCCTAGTATTCCTCTATGCTCCTCGCCCACGGACCTCTCCTAAAGTTTCGATGGCCTGCACATCTAACGCGCTAAATAGTGTGCAAGTCGCGGAGACGCAGACAAAAAGCCGCTTGTTTCCCGCTGCCGGCTATTAAAGCTCGCTGGGCGACGAGTATACTAATGTTTGAACTAAAAGCTTTAATTTCCTTCTAACGTTCGAAGTTAACGCTTTTTGGAAAGTGATTAAGTTTTCCTTACCCTCGCTTTTATGTATAATTCAGTCCTGATATCCGCCGAGCAGCGATAGATAACGGGTATTTTGCTTGCCGAAGATAATGACAAGGCGCTCACAGAAGGTGATCATTAGAGATAATTGCCGCTTCGTCAGGAATCCGAATCCAGGCCACTATAGCTTCTGATAAATCGGTTTATCACAAATTTGAACAGTCAGAAGAAACGTAGGTCAAAGCATTGAACGTTTCACAACACGCAAGAACTGAACATTTATGAGACAAATTCATTCTAAACTGCATTCATTTCTTGGCAGGCTTTTTGCACACAGAATAGGCGTGTACCGTTTTGCACGCTACGTTAGCCATCAAAGTGTCGAAGTAATACCCATCACCGAGAATCTAAAAAGTGAGCTTTGAGATACTTATTTTGGCGGTAAACTAACCGTTCCGCATGCGTACTTTGAAACGTTGTTCTCATAATACCCGGGTGCCCAATTAAGAAAATCGACGGGAGAACCGTCAGTCCAGACCCATTGACCACCGATGTTTTGAAGTCCGATGTGGATGTTGTGCTTGTAACCATCGGTCATACCTATAAGAATTCATTATCCAATGAAAAAAGGAGCTGGCAAAAGAAAGGGCGATAGAGAAAACGAGAAGAGAGATAGAGAGAGACCGAGAGTACAAGAGAAAGTTTTTTCTCACCCTTGATAAAAGCAGCTTCATCTTGACTGTGAATCGAGGCAAGGAAGGCTTTGTTGTCAACGCAAATCTGTTCTGCATCAAACCAAGTTCCTCCCTCAATGTACTAAATAGAAATATTATTATGTTACTTTTTAGCTACTAACTCCATAGCATGAGCAGGTTGGAAGGTAGAAGAGCCAGTCTTTGGGACAAGGTATAGTCGGCTCCGTAACTAAAAAAATGGGGTTATTACAAATTACGAAGAAGTATCTTTATCGGTATGAGTGCTTGATTTAGAGTCAAGAGTCTTACCATTGACTCCGGGGCAGTTTGCCGGCCAGGGCTGGACCGTAACAGAAGACGCAGTAGTTGTGACAGGGGGGATTGTGGGACCGGCCACTGGAGGTAGGCGGCACATGAAGCGGTCCTTACGATCGCAGTAGTCTGCATACCAGAAGCCGTCCGTCATCATCAAGGCACATGCTTTTGTTTGGCCAAGGGACGGCTCTCCTAAAGAGAATTCTTGACGTTTAACATGTGTGGGTGTGTGGGTGTGTGGGTGTGTGGGTGTGTGGGTGTGTGGGTTTGTGGGTGTGTGGGTGTGTGGGTGTGTGGGTGTGTGGGTGTGTGGGTGTGTGGGTGTGTGGGTGTGTGGGTGTGTGGGTGTGTGGGTGTGTGGGTGTGTGGGTGTGTGGGTGTGTGGGTGTGTGGGTGTGTGGGTGTGTGGGTGTGTGGGTGTGTGGGTGTGTGGGTGTGTGGGTGTGTGGGTGTGTGGGTGTGTGGGTGTGTGGGTGTTTGGGTGTGTGGGTGTGTGGGTGTGTGGGTGTGTGGGTGTGTGGGTGTGTGGGTGTGTGGGTGTGTGGGTGTGTGGGTGTGTGGGTGTGTGGGTGTGTGGGTGTGTGGGTGTGTGGGTGTGTGGGTGTGTGGGTGTGTGGGTGTGTAGGTGTGTGGGTGTGTGGGTGTGTGGGTGTGTGGGTGTGTGGGTGTGTGGGTGTGTGGGTGTGTGGGTGTGTGGGTGTGTGGGTGTGTGGGTGTGTGGGTGTGTGGGTGTGTGGGTGTGTGGGTGTGTGGGTGTGTGGGTGTGTGGGTGTGTGGGTGTGTGGGTGTGTGGGTGTGTGGGTGTGTGGGTGTGTGGGTGTGTAGGTGTGTGGGTGTGTGGGTGTGTGGGTGTGTGGGTGTGTGGGTGTGTGGGTGTGTGGGTGTGTGGGTGTGTGGGTGTGTGGGTGTGTGGGTGTGTGGGTGTGTGGGTGTGTGGGTGTGTGGGTGTGTGGGTGTGTGGGTGTGTGGGTGTGTGGGTGTGTGGGTGTGTGGGTGTGTGGGTGTGTGGGTGTGTGGGTGTGTGGGTGTGTGGGTGTGTACGTGTGTGCGTGTGTGCTTGTGCGTTTGTATGTGCTTAAAAGGCATTATTTAAATTCCAAATGCAAACCTGCGCCTTTTTAACAGCCATCTTCAATAATGGCCAATCATAAGGGGGGGGGGTGCGACAAAAGTTGCGTATGACCTAAAGTTTTGAAACAAGTAGTTGCTGAAATTTTCTTTGAAGCCCCATTACCAAAAAAACAGTAATTTTGAAGTTTTGCACATCTCGCTTCATAGTAAACGTATGAAGTTCAGGCAAAAACCAAACGTCAGCATTGTTTATGCTGATTAATTTACCTATTTGTGGTTTCGCGCCACGTCACATTTGAACTATAAAAAATTTAAAAAATTGACTTTACACTTTTTTCCATAGATGAAGCAAGCCACCACTTTTTTCGAATTCTGGAAAAAATTTCGTATCCGAGTAACAAACAAAATATTTTGCAACTTATAATATTCAATCTATTCCTTGAAAAGTGCATGGTTGCTGGTTAAAGCGCGTATTCATGGGACTTTGTGTTCTTAAAATGAGAATTCGCTTCTAAATTAACTTCTTCTTTTAATATAATTTGCGTAAAATGTGAAATTGCGTGAATTTCATGCGTTTACTACGAAGCGAGAAATGTAAAATTTGATAATTTTTGATTTTTTTAGGGACGGGTCTTCGAAAAATTTCAGAAACTACTTTTTTTTACAAACAGTGGGAATTATGATCATGGGCAACAATCATGTGAAACAGAATTCTCAGACGACCATTATTTTGAAGTTCTAACCTTCGTGTGTGTCAATTTTGAAAATAAAAAGTCAGTTTCAGGGCGCAATTAGACTTTGCATTTTGACTGTTTTGGTTTTGGATGTTTCACGAGAGGAAAAAGAAGAAAAAACCAACCAGGAGCCCAGTGGCTGTAGCTAAGTGGCTGTCCGTTATTGCCATACCAAACTCCCTTATCATTGCTGAACAGACCAAGCCATGTGCCAAGTGGATCAATCTCTAGATACAATGACGTCACTAATGACTGATTAACAAACTCACGCTGCATGACGGAAGTAACAATGTTGTTGTCAAACGCGTTAACAGGTACAATCAGCTGACCACCGATGAAGACGCAATAGTTACGTGCCGAATCATAATCCATGCTCGAGTTGGAGCTAACATAGCACCTGAATTTGATATAGATCTTGTATGTAAATTTCACTTACATCCCATCAGATGGATTTGCATAAGTGTTTGGTGGGCATTGATCAGCAATTGCTAAACCGACAAACCCTAGAAGGGCGGCAAGTTTGAAAGAGTGCATCTAAAATTGATGAATAGGGTTACAGAAAATAGGCAAAATAACATTGTTTAAGTGTAATTGTCAAAATCCTTTAAATTTGATTCATACGGAAGCACACATTTGCCGGTACGAAACAATTTGGGTGGCAGTGAAGTAGCTGATAAAGTCTCCGGCTTTTGAACCTTTTCCCGCAGTTATCTCCTTCCGGTGATGTGGTTTCTGTGAATTTATTGATAACATCTCGATGCAAGTAGATACAAATGAGTCAACAACGGAGCAATACGTTGTAGCTTTGCTACTTGGAGGTTTTCTGGACATTTTTTATATTCGCACTAACAAACCAATTGTTTGCCTTCATAGTTAGTCGAAATTCATATTGCAAAGGTAGTTTTGTGCTAAAACTGGGTCTGCCCCTTCTATTGAATGATATTCTCACATCAAAGTGCAAAATATAACATTGCTTCCGGCCCTAAAGATATCAACTAGTGGTTTTGTATCTTTAACAACTAATTTTATTGTATTTTTCTTGCAACTTGGAAAAAAAATTTAAAACGACAATAATTTTGTAGTTGTTGCGCATGACTCAGCTGTCCCTTAAAGAAATGTAGCTTTCTTCGTGAAAAAACCACTTTTTGACGCTATAAAATTGACCGAAAGGGCTTATTTTTACCCGAATTTTTGTTGAAAACGGGCGGAAAACTTCTTCGATAACTTCTCAGATGGAAACGTTTCACAGTTAATTTTTCATGCTATTTTCAGCTAAAGTAACATTGCATGGTTTCGGGAGAAAATTTTCCGTGGTCTTGCCATCGTATTGTAAAATTGCGGTTTCTCAAACTCTGGCACGTTAGTTTAAAAAAAAAAAAGTTTATTTACCAATTCATGGCGATTTCTATATAACGAGCTTTTTAGGCATTTTCAGAAATATTCTCAGTTAGACACAACATAAAACATGGTTTTTGAAAACTGAATTTTTTGTTCATCTGGCAAACTTGTATAAGAAAACAAAATTTTTTGAAGGGACAGCTAAGTAACGCGCAACAACAGCAAAATTATTCTCGTTTTACACCTTTTTCCAAGTTTCTAGACATATACAATATTAATAGGTAGTTAAAGTTGCAAAAAAAAAAAGATATCTTTACGGTCAGTACTGTAATTGCTACGCACCTTTGTTAACCTTTAGAAGACTAATTAAAGTCGATTAACAAACGTCAAAAAGGTAATTTTCATCTTTTCTTCTTTGAACCTGACCTTCAGCTATATTGTGCTAAGCTCAGAGTTTAATTGTTTACCAGTGGAAATTGCGATGATTATGGTGGCTCTCCTATGCACTAATTATCTGCGGCCGCAGGTAAACTCACAGGGGAATAGCGCTAATGACCACCTGGACAGCTTGACCTCCACTCATCCAGCGATATAACAACAAGCGGAATACTGCGGGGATTTGAAATAGAAATGGATATAAATTGCTTTTGTTCCTAATATTTATTTCCTAATGTTCCATTGTCATAATAGTTCCTAATATCCCATTGTCATAAGGTCAGCAGTAGCTTTTTTCCACACCTTTTTCGTTCACGCATCACCTTCATTGTTAATTCACAACAGCTTGTTTCGAAATTTTTATGAAACAAAATCCACACATTGAAACACAGAAATTGTGGAAAGGCCATGTACAACAGATTTCAAAACACAGTACGGCTGGAATCGGCGTTTCTCAAATCTGCTTCAAATATAAATAGACATTTCATAGCATTGTAATCGCACTCTCCTAGTTTATGAATTTCACACTAAAATGAATATTTTGCAAACAATATGAACGAAACTCACAGCTTTGTGTCCGTCATTGGTGCATGTGTGATCTAACCTCAAGAAAATGTTCCAAATAGATCTTTTTTTCAAATTCCGTCCGTAACCTATTAAGTCCCCAGCATTGGGAAAACTTGACAAACTGTTTCTATAACCGATCAAATTGTAAACATTTTCAGGGTGAACCTAAATTTACATATTCATTTAACAACAGAAAATATAGTACTTCATACAAGAAAAATTGTGTTACTCCCGTGTTGTTTTGAATTTCACACTGCAATCTATATTTCACATCAAATATAGTGCCATTTACGTGTAAGAATAAACAAAATAGTGACTGAAACGCTTTCTTAATACAATTTTGAAAACTCACCAAATGAAACTTCATTTAAAAAAAAGCGTAGCACACTTGAAATAGAAGTCTTTGTTAAATAGCAGCAGGAAAGTAAAAGAACTGAAAATGTGATTAGGTGGGTGTTTGTGAATCAGTTTTTGAATTTATCATGTGATTTTTAGAAGAAAAAAACTTGTTTGTCCGGAACACCAAAAACCAAGTTTGAGTCGTATCTTTTATAGAGACATTTATGAATCAACAAATGCTAAATTAGGAAATTATTTTTGTTTCTTCTACAAAAACGCCATTGAAAAAATTTTCTTAAACAAAGCATGCCAGGGAAACCTTAAAAATGAAAAAACTGCAAAATTTAGTGCTAGTAAAAATGTTAGCCCACGGCCGGGATCGAACCGACAATCTTCTGATTAGAAGTCAGACGCCTTATCCATTAGGCCACGCGGGCTCTGACGTGTCATGCAGCAGGCGCAAACACATTTAGCGACGCCGCCGCTGACAAAAAAGCCGCTGTGTAAACCTTGTGGACGTGGGACAAGGAGCGCACAAACAGCGCTTGAATCACAGATAAGGCACCACTGTCTGACTCAATAACGAAAAAACATCAAATTGGTAAATGCATCATACTAAAAAGAGATACATTTTCAGTGAATGACTTAGTTTTAAGAAAAATTTGTTCATTCATTATTATATATTTTCCTTCGAGAAGGACAACAAAACTGGCTTTGCTGCGCTTTTCTTAAGAAGTTTAAATCGAGGAAAAGCGAAAAAGGGTTTCATTATGTGTTTTTGTCATTTGTGCTGAAATGGTTCCAACTTCATTTTTCGACTCACAGAACGAAGCATTACTGCGCGTTCCAATAACGTTTTTCTTTGTTGCGGGTTCCAGTACAGGTAGAACCATAGTTAGAAAAAGACTCGATTCGGGCCGCTTAAAAGCCGTCGCGTTGGAACTTCGGTACTCCGGTCATCATGGAAATCGACTCCAAGATCAAGGTATCTGTTTCCCTGTTTCGTTCATTTACAACGTATTTAGGCTTACCGCTTTGTCGGGTATGCCGCCACTACTTTCTCGGCTGTGGCCATTCTTTCTGTCTGCATCACCCTTCCGATGGTGAACAATTACGTCCACCACGTCCGCTCTCAGACTGAGCGTGAGCTCAGGGAGTGCCAGGTCAACGCCAAGAACACTTGGAGCAGCGTTTACGCTCTTCCCGAGGTTGCTGCCAACAGGACCGCCCGTCAGGCTGGAGAAGACACCTGCCAGGGATGCTGCCTTCCCGGACCTGCTGGACCTCAGGGAGCTTCTGGAAAGCCCGGACGCCCTGGAAAGCCTGGAGCTCCTGGTCTCCCTGGAAACCCTGGCCGTCCTCCTCAGCAGCCTTGTGAGCCCATCACTCCTCCTCCCTGCAAGCCTTGCCCTGCTGGACCCCAGGGACCTCCCGGACCCCCTGGACCCGCTGGAAACCCTGGAGCTCCTGGTGGACCCGGAAAGAAGGGACCCGACGGAGAGGAAGGACCCGCTGGAAACAAGGGACCCAACGGACACCCCGGACCCGCTGGAAAGCCCGGAGCCCCTGGACCTGCTGGAGAGCCCGGAGCCAACGGAGAGCCCAAGCCTGGAGAGCCCGGACAGCCTGGCAAGCCTGGACAGGCCGGACCCAAGGGACCCAACGGAGAAGCCGGAAAGGACGGACAGCCCGGAGCCCAGGGAGAGAAGGGAGAACCTGGACAGGCTGGAAACCCTGGACAGGACGGACAGCCCGGAAACCCCGGGGCTCCTGGACACGATGGACAGCCCGGAGAGAAGGGAATCTGCCCCAAGTACTGCGCCATCGACGGAGGAGTCTTCTTCGAGGACGGATCTCGCCGTTAAATGTAGAATGCACAATGAAGAATTTAGTAGATTTGTTTGTCGTTCATTTCTTTATTGTTTCTAAACAAGGTCAACACAATCTTTCCATTTTACCTTTTGAGACTTGGTAGGAAAGCTAGCTTTATCAGAGAGCATCAAGAAAATACTTCAAGACATCACCACAAAGTATTTTCCATGGAAACTGCACTGAAAATTTTGTGAAGTTGACCTTTTTTGTTACTTTTTAAACATGCCAAAGACGATTCAAAGGGGCGATATTCAGATTGTACTCTCTGTAAAACTAGGTCGAAGTATGCAAGCCATAGTGCCATATAACGTTTTCAGGAACAGAAAAAAACAGGGTTTCTGGAAGACAAATATAACATGGCAATTTAAAAGGTCTAAACGATCATGGCTGTGGGCCAAATAACGTCGAAGAAAAAAGTTTCTTGTTTTTCAAAGATTCGCTATCTTTCTATCAAATTTGGTTTCTTGACAAACGAAGTACTATTCTGTTTAAAAATGTTTTTCTGGAGATTGATTGGAACACATACAACGATAATCATTAAGGTTTATAAAAAAATTAAAAATGGGTGAACCAAGTTTTATAGCGCGGCCATTTTTCCATACTTTCTCGAGCAAGTGAACCGGAAACGCAAAACGTTTTTCTTGCCGCGGGTTTCGGTCGAACAGGTAACTTTATGAAAAACCTTTTCACTGACAGCGAACAGTGACTAGCTTCCGAAATTTCTTTTAAGAGGGGTTTTACAAGGTTAAATTTAAGATATAGCCATCGCCGAACATGAAATCCGCCAAAAGCGCTTTATTGCATCAAAACGCGCTATGCTCAAGCTAGATAGAATGTAAAAAAGGGAAGACGGAGAGAAAAAACCGCTTTTCGGTAGAAACTCGTCGATTTCTGTTGTCTGACAGGTATATTGTTTCAACTAGTGGAGGGAACAATATAACATAATATAGTAATCATTCTTAATTCTGATCCCCTAAGAAAGCAAGTTTCGCAAACAGATGCAAGAAATTTTTTTTGAAAAATCGGCTTAACGTTTTTCGTTGGAGTCATTGATTCATTCGCGTTTGAAAAAACATAATTGTTACTTTGCTGCTGCTTGCTCTGCTAATGGTCAAGAATCACCCTTGACATGACATTCCCGAGAATGTTTCGGCGTCGGGTTCCACTTAAAGTGAGACTGGCTCAGAAAAAGCTAAGACACAACCCTATAAAAGGCACCAACAAACCACTTCTATACTTCGGTCATCATGGAAATCGACTCCAAGATCAAGGTATGTTTTTACCATTTTTCGTTAAAAATCTACTTTTAGGCTTACCGCTTTGTCGGGTATGCCGCCACTACTTTCTCGGCTGTGGCCATTCTTTCTGTCTGCATCACCCTTCCGATGGTGAACAACTACGTCCACCACGTCCGCTCGCAGACTGAGCGTGAGCTCAGGGAGTGCCAGGTCAACGCCAAGAACACCTAGGGAAGCGTTTACGCTCTTCACGAGGTTGCTGCCAACAGGACTGCCCGTCAGGCTGGAGAAGACATCTGCCAGGGATGCTGCCTTCCCGGACCTGCTGGACCTCAGGGAGCTTCTGGAAAGCCCGGAGGTCCTGGAAAGCCTGGAGCTCCTGGCCTCCCTGGAAACCCTGGCCGTCCTCCTCAGCAGCCTTGTGAGCCCATCACTCCTCCTCCCTGCAAGCCTTGCCCTGCTGGACCCCAGGGACCTACCGGACCCCCTGGACCCGCTGGAAACCCTGGAGCTCCTGGAGGACCTGGAAAGAAAGGACCCGACGGAGAGGAAGGACCCGCTGGAAACAAGGGACCCAACGGACACCCCGGACCCGCTGGAAAGCCCGGAGCCCCTGGACCTGCTGGAGAGCCCGGAGCCAACGGAGAGCCCAAGCCTGGAGAGCCCGGACAGCCTGGCAAGCCTGGACAGGCCGGACCCAAGGGACCCAACGGAGAAGCCGGAAAGGACGGACAGCCCGGAGCCCAGGGAGAGAAGGGAGAGCCTGGACAGGCTGGAAACCCTGGACAGGACGGACAGCCCGGAAACCCCGGAGCTCCTGGACACGATGGACAGCCGGGAGAGAAGGGAATCTGCCCCAAGTACTGCGCCATCGACGGAGGAGTCTTCTTCGAGGACGGATCTCGCCGTTAAGATTACAAGCAAAAATAAAGTGTATACTCAGATTTTTCTAAAAATGAGAGGCGTACTTGTACATGTATGATTTCTTTGTAGCGGTTCTCCCACAACACAAATCTTTCTTTTTTACAAGTACAACAAGCTTCCTTTTTAGTTTGGAACAAGTTGAGAGTTGCTGTTAACTAATTTAAAGTCAACTTAGAATTGATCAAAATCACGGAAAGCACACCCTACGTTCGCTGTAGTTTTAAGAGCTTCCCAATGTTCCGTACAAACTTCTGATTTATTCTTTGTTAGTCAAACAGTTTGGAAAATTAATATCCTTGAATACAAAATACGCAGTTCAATCAGTGGCGTCCTGAAGGCGGCACATTTCCAGGAGCTGACG
The DNA here is from genome assembly GCA_964057215.1 of Oscheius myriophilus. NCBI lineage: Eukaryota > Metazoa > Nematoda > Chromadorea > Rhabditida > Rhabditidae > Oscheius > Oscheius myriophilus. Next base: position 25,755,191 of record OZ059907.1, on the reverse strand, counting down.
CAGCCTGACCGTGGGTCCAACTTTAAAATAACAAAATAATTACTCACTTACTGAACGTCATTAACGTAAAGTAAACCACTCGCCTCAGGCCCATCTCCTGAATTTTCTGAGGAGTCAACTCTGCCAGGCCGTCAATGGCAGCTGCCACCATTTGGGCGTCTTCACAGGAAAGGACGTTCTTTAAGAAAACCTCGAGATCTCTCTTTGTCTCGATGGACTGTTTTTTTCGTAGATCTCTTGTTCGAAAAAGCCGGAAAAAGAGATGCCTCGGCTTTTGGCATCCTTAGCAATCTTTACCAGTTTATAGGCATCGGCGAAGCTGCAAAAACAGAATTCGTTTAAAATACTAATCGCACTGCGCCCCTCGTTTGTTGAGAACACTATGTTTACAAAAAATGTTTTTCAAGTTTCTCAAAAGATTCAATAACGAGGTTTTGACCTAATTTTTAAGTTACAGGGTAAAAAACACGTCGAAATTTATCCATTTTCAAAAAATAGTATTGTTGCAAAGTAGAACGGTATGTTTACTGCGTAGAAATTTCTCCATCAAAGAATCTTCTTGACTAATTATTTTTTTTCTTTTTTTGTACTTGTTTTGAAAATTTCGGCCGTTACGTTGTTAGTGCGTTAAGACTGGTTTTCTGATTGTGTCGACAACCGACAGCCAAAAAACTTTTTTTATTCGACTCTAGTTGTAATATATAATTGAACTGGGCTCACAAAACAGCCTGAGCACTTCGGTTTCCGTGTTTTGAAATTTTTTTTAATGGATTCAAATAGCGAAAGTTCAGTATTTTGCTATCTCAACTCCCAGATGTGCTACAAACCTCGGCTAAGGCTAATTGAAGATTGTATCAATGGTTAGAAAACGAATATCGCATTGCCAAAAACCGATCGCTATTCAATGTTACGTAAAATAGAAAAATCCAGATTTATTCAAAACATTTTGGCCTTATCGAGTTTAATCGTAAAAGGAATATTATCAGTTTATCTACCAAACTTTTATGTGTACAATTATCTATTGACTGCTTTTTTTCAAAAGTTCAAAAATTTAAGGTTTAAGCGAGATATGACTTTAGAGCCTTAACGATTCCTTAAGGATCTTAACACCAACATACAAAAACAAGTGTTTTGCCATTGTTTAGGTCCAAAGCATTGTTTAGGTCCAACTAATCTTCTCATTGTTAGCCAAATATGATATTGCTCTGACCCCGGCCTGTCGCCTCACATATCTCAAAATGGCGATGCGCGCCCTTTCTGCACAACGGTTCATCACAACGGTATTAAAATTTGAAACATCTAAAACTTGTATTTTGTTTTTGACGTCGAATTCAAAAAATAATTATTTATTTTGCGCGTGTTTGAAGTCTGAGAGCAGGGGGCTCAAAAAACCTTGATTTCGTCGTTTTTTTCCAATGTTTTACCAAGAACAAAGAATTTATCATCAATATTCTGCGTATACACAACAACAAACTTTTTTGGCAACACTATGAAAAATTGAATGAGTCTCAGCTGAGGTTTGTAGCTCATCTGGGAGCTGAGATAGCAAAAGACTGAATATTTTTAAAACTTGAAAAAAAATTTCAAAACACTGAAACTGAAGTGTTCATGCTGTTTTTTGAGCCCAGCGCAATAACATATTTCAACTACAGCCAAATCCAAGAGATTTTTTCCGGTCGTTGCTACAGGCACGATACCTGGGTGAAGGGACTAAGAAAACGTATTTTAAACATTTTCAAACGGTAGAATTTTTACTCCCAAATATTTGAAGTAACAATTTTAAGGGTAAAGAATGTTTTTAAATTTTGATTCCAAAAAATTATATTTTTTGCTCTGTTTTTTTTAGTTTTCAAAAATCTTTTTAGTCATCGGCTCTTTTAGGCCTTTTGCAATCAACAGTTTAGCTTACTTCATGGCTGCCCTCAGGTCTTGCACTTCCAAATCCGTGAGAACGGACGCATCGATATCCTCGTTAATGATAACGAGAGCGGCCGCAGGAGAAATGACTTCTCCAACCATCTGGGCCACCGTTTCTTTCTGAAAACGCAATTTAATCTATTTGTCATTCCTTTTTGTAACATTTGGTTACTTTAAAAAATATCTACTTACTAATGTTAGCGTCCTAAAGGCTTGGAATGACGTGTCCACATATTCGCGAAGCTCCTTGCGCGCGAGGTTGGCCTCGCGGTCATCGTCGTAATGCCTCAGTTTCAAAAAGGGTCCCAATCTATTATACAAAATATGAAAAAGGAAAAGAAAAGATAGCTTACGGACAATCGCTTTTTCCCAACACGCTTCTGAAAACATCACGGTCCCGGAATGCAAGGAAGAATTCGTCCATGTTATGGACAAAAAAAGAATTGGCCAGGGCTTCACAGTCGGTGTATTCTAACACCTGTAAAGTTCTCGTTAAGCTTTTTTATTTAGGAGATTGTTTTTACTATAGGGATTTAAAAAAATTGCTTTAATTTTACATCAAATCCTTGAAAATGAGAAAAAAATGTTTAACGTCCCTTTTAAATCGTAGGACACCTTTATGACCACCCATAAGCAAGCCCTACAATTTTAAAATCTTCCGATTTTGAATATATTAAATACCAAGAAAGTGAATGTTTGTGGAATTCAGCATGTTTCAGTAGATCAAACATTATATCATCATAAAGGGGATCCAGTCACTGCTGCTATTTCAGAAACATTGAGTATTCTGGCTAACTTGACAGCGAAACTTTGGAAGAGCAAATTTTTCAGTCATCTAAAATAAAAACAAAAGACAAATGGCCGCATTCTAAGGATCGGTTTTCATTGAATAATACAATTAACTGAACACTATCAAACCTAGTTGCAACCTTTGTTTTACTTATTGATGTGTTTTACTTATTGAATTCATGCTTTCCAAGTGAAAATGCAACAAAATTTGTGTTTCCCACCTTCTGCCTGGTTGTCTCGACGTCCCAGATCTGCGGATTCTGCAGCTTGAAACGAAAAGGGACCTGAGGAGGCGCCATTTCTTCCTGGAAACTAAGGAGTCTGTATAAAAACTAGAGTTTCTACCTGAAGAATTGCGTTTTCGGGGACCGGCCCGATGACCACCTCCATCGTCTCATCAACGTCGTCTGAAATTATAAATAAAAATGGTTCTCAAATAAAAAAAAAACAAAATTTTTAGAATAGTTCAGTTAATCAATTTGTTTCATACCAGCAGTCAAAGCCACGCTACGCGGATCTTAGACTTCTGGGATCGGCCGCCTCATTGTGTTCTAACGGCCTTCGGCCGTTCGATTTCGCGGCCTTTGGTCGCTCATTTTTGCGGCCTTCAGCCGCCTCTGGCCGCTTCGCGGTTCGTCCTCGACTCCAAGCCTGGCAAAATTTGGGGCCGGCCCGAAATTTTTTTCCTTTTCTTTGATTTTTACATTGAAAAAATGACATAAATTTTCGGTTGAGTCGGGCCGGGCCGGGCCGGCCCGGGCGGTGCAGTTAGAAATTTTAAAGCGGTGGGCTCGGGTCGGGTACAAAGGGTGGCCGACAACTCTGGCGCAAGAGTGGTTCGTAACCAAATTGTCATTTTAATGCCCTAACAGCTTGTAAAGAATCGGAATGCTTTCCAATTTTTAGCAGAATTACGGGGCAATGTAATTTGTAATCTGGGTACGATTATTCTTGATATATGCGGAGTATAATAAATAACTTACGGCGCGGTTCATCGGAGAGTTCAGGCGCTTCTTGTTGAGCTGGAGTACTGGCAGGTAACGGCGTCTTGGGAATCTTTGGCGGGCGTCCACGTCCTCCTAAATTTTAAAGTGTCGGTAAAGGAAAATGTAAATGTTTCATTTTGCTGTATATTGTTTTAATGAGTACTTTATGACGTTAATAATTACAAAAACTGCGATCCGATAAAGTCAATTTTCAAACACAACTTTCAACAAAAGTTGGCGGCTGTCATTTGTGTCAGCTCCATCTAATAAACTTTTAGATTTAATAACTTACGTCGAGGAGCCTCGGCAGAATTCATTGCGTCAGTATTGGAAGAAGCCGGGGTTTTGGGGAATTTGGGCGGTCTTCCTCTTCCTCCTAAAGTGCTGAATATTAGGAAAAACCGGCTGATAGCGTAGAGTTTGTTTTAAACAAAATTTTGTCTTTTTTGAGAGTAAATCATCTTATGAGTACAAGTATTACTCAGGATGCCGAAAATTATGATCCCAAGAGTTTTTTTTAAGTGAAATGTCTCCCTTGCTCTTAATTAACTGAAATTTCGTAATTTTTTGCATGGAAATTATCTATGTGACTACAATGAATACAAAACGACAAATGGAGTTAAGTTTCCAACAAGATTACAAAAACAAGGGCTCAGTGCAGAACGACGTTAAAGATGTTCGCCAAAGGGCTGAGGGCCGCGGCCAAAACACAAATTTTTTGGAGTGTGAATATTTCACTATCGAAGATTCCGGACTTTCCGTTTTGTAGTAAAACAATCCAGCCCACTCTTGTAATCGCAAAAAGTCACTTTGCTTGGACGGGCAAATTATCTCCGGAATTTGGGTTTGGTAGAAAATGAATTTTAGCAATTTTTCCTTATTCCAACTTATCAATGAGGTTTGAGCCCAACAACTTGCAAGAAGTGAAATTCTTGTGCTTTCTGCAGCCTAGATTTTCAAAGTTGGTTATGTTAGCCAGTTCCCTGTGATGTTTCCAGTACATTAATTCAATTCCAACGACGGGTAGAAACGATATCGGTGAAAAATACCCGCGGCTCCACTTAGTTTTTGAAAAGTGGTCTGTTTCTAAAAGAAATCAACGGCCAATAATCAAAATATATTGCTAGCGTAAGAGTTGGGACCATGATTTTCGGCCCCCTGTTTTCTCAAAATTCCGTACAACTTTTTTTTTGAAAAGTTACTACAACACTTCCGAAAAGAAAAACACAATCAAAACAACAAAAAAGCACAATCAAAACGAAACCACTAAAAAATGAAAATTAGTGGTTGATTATATCAAAAAGTGGTTTTGTGTATTTTTACAGATTGTTACACAACTGCAAGGGGGGACAACTAAACAGTCTTCACTCAGTAAAGATACTGATACTAACTTAAAATTAAATTAAAACTTCTTCTTTTTGAAGTAGTGGCATCTCTGGAAAGGGGAGTCGCAGCTGGTGTTGCTGGAATTTCAGCATTGGAGGTGGAGAGCACATTCGATTCGCTCTTCCTGGGCCTTCCCCTCTTCCCTGAAAACAAAAATTCAGCAAGAGTCATAAAAGAATGAAAAACAAGTGGTTTGGCTTTCATTGTTGTAGTCGAAGTTTGCCACTATCAGTTAGAAACGCTTTAAGACCCAATTTCTATAAGGGCCGATTATGGTGCGGACATCATGTTTTCCAAGTGCTCAAGGAGCATAAAACTTTATAATAATTGCCATGAAGTGCAGAAAAAAGTGGCTTTCGGAAAAATTTTGGGCGCCACCCCTAAAAATCGATAATTTGCCAATTTTTCACATCTTAGATCATAGGCAACATATGGAAACCAGGGAGGCTCAATCGATAGGTTTTTGTACATCATTTCATTTAAAAGGTAGTTGTGGAATTTTAACGTTTAGCATACGTTTGGAAGTCGAAATTGAGACAAATTTGCTAAAATTCCGTGTTTGACCATTTTACGCTTCAGAAAACGTGCTTTTTTTTTCATGTTTTGCCAGTAATTTCGCATCGATGTAGTTATTGAAACAATGTATTTTGCGATTTAAATACCGAGCCACATACGCACACGTCTCACTGACCCACAGGTGTGAATTTTGACAACTTACTTGATAAAGAGTTAGTCTAAACCGTTTTTTCCACTGTTGCAACCCTTTTTGGTCATTTTCACGCAAATTCACGTTTTGTGCGCAAAAATTAAGTACTCAGATAAAGAATTACAACCATCAAATTCCTTCCCAAATTCTGCATCGTTTCCGGATTTTCACAGCTAGAAAATGCACACTGCAAGGCGCGCCTACCCTGGTTTCCAAATGTTGCTTTTGAACTGAGATATGAAAAATTGGCAAATTATCGATTTTAAGGGGGCAAAGCCAAAATTTTTTTTTGAAAACCACTTTTTCTGCATTTTTGGCCATTTTTATAATGTTTTATGCCTCTTGAGCCATTTGGGAAACATTATGTTCGCGCCTCTCTGGATACGGTCGAGTCATACATCGCGGGTAGAAAATATAGTCTTTCAGGGCGAAAAAGACGAAACATTTAGAACAAACGTAAGGGATTCTTTTTTAATTTTTTTGAATACCTAATTTGAAATCAAAAGTTAAGAAATTGAATAATCAAGTGCAGAGGTTTTTCATTGTTTTGAAGTGCATTTCAGAAACTCACTCCTAATGTCGACTCCGGCATTCTTCTCGTTCTCGTTGGGACTCAGTTGTTGGGACATTTCTGAAAGAAATATATACAAGGCTTGGTTTACGATAAACGCAAGAAAAGAGAAAATAGCAGAATGAGAGCATTAGAGTGATATACGACAAGACCCCCTCCCAATGCCATAAAGCGAATTGCCGAAAGCAAATTCAAATAAGATGACCTGCATTTTCGCTCATTTTATTATTCATTCCAAATCAATAAAGCGAGGATATGTTCAAAACGCAATGATTCAAATCGTAATGATGCGTTATGGTTTGTTGCAACACTTTTTTTTTAACTGAATGAAGTAATTGTTGTCTGTTTTAGTTCATATTCAAAATAGAAAGATTTTCAAAGAAAAACAATCACCAAAGCATCAAGGCGAAAATATGTTTTTGTCAAATCCTTTGCAAAATTAAATAACTTAACGGTTTCCTTTTGTAAAAATCTGCCAGAGTTTATTTATAATCACCTATTTAAAAAAATCATTCATGTTGGAAAAAGAAATTCCATTAAGATATTAAAAAAAGCAAGCGTTTATTTGCTCTTGTTGACTGTGTTTGGTGTTTATAGGGCCAGAACCAAAAAATCAACAAAGGAACAAAATCTTATTTTCAATGTAATCAGGGCTGGTCGCGGGCCGGGCCGGGCTGGGCCGAGCCGGGCCGAGCCCGTCTCCAGAACCTCTCGGCCCGGCCCGAACGGGCCCAATTTCGGCCCGTTTACAAAATCGATTGACAAGTCAAGGTAAAATTTTTAGTCGTTAAGCTTTAAAATTGTCTATAATTATAAATTAGATTAATTATATAACAAAAAGATTTTAAAAAAACAACACCTTAACTTAAAAATATCCTTTGCAAAGACGTTTTACAACACCCCATTTGGTCGATCCTAGCAAGATCGGGTCGGGCCGGGCCCGACCCGGCCGGCCTGGAAATTTTCTTAAGATCGGGCCGGCCCGGGCTGAGCCCGATTTTTGGACACCCCTGAATGTAATTATTGCTAAAACGCAATTTCGCGCAAGAGTAGGAGGTAATTCAGAATAGGCTCAGTGGTCATTCGGATATCGATCGACCCCGTCATGTGAGTACCCTCTAATTTGGGGAATGTCGAAAACAACTCACTGCCAACCAATCGGAAATCATTTTTTCAGTTATAAAAGGGATAGTCAGGCGGTTTTCCCAGCATTGGCTAAATTAAGAAAGATAAATTCGCTGATCATGAAAATATATGGGCCGCAATTTATAGTTTTCGAGAATATAGCTTTCAAATTCGCCAAAAACGGGCGACCATCCGCAGTTTGCCCTGCATGTCCGTTTAAAAAACATTGTCATGCGACGAAATACATCTAATTGGATGATATGAATATAAAAATGAGGTGGGTACGACACAGTTAATTCGCATAATATCCGATCAAACATGAAGTGAAAAATCACTGTCCCTTTAAGGTTAGACGAACTGTGAAGCTAAATATCCAGTACATGAAGGATAGTTAGGGATTAGTAGTGATAAGCGTGGTTTCAACATAAGAAGAAACAATTTTGGACAGTTTTGAATAAGGAAAACAACGTTTGGAACTGCCTGCGGCGCCTAAGCACGCGAGTGATTGCGGCATTCGACCGGTAATCGATAGCGGTAAACTATCCTCCGTTGCCCTCGATGAGCTAGCTTCCCCTGCGCCGCCTGGCTGTCTCACAGGGTAAGACAATGCCCGTATCATAAACAGGCAGGCGGAAACATGTGGCGTCATAAAGTGAAGAAGGCACGGGGCAGATATCCTTTTCACGTAGGCTAAGTTAATTAGTTATCCCTAAGGTTATCGATTGAACCAATCAAGGATAGAAGGGTCTCCGTTAGCATTACCTGAGGAAATAGAAAGCGATCAGCAATGACACACTGACCGACTTATTATTGAATTAGTTTAGCCTATACTGAGTCAACCACAGATCCTTCTATCCTCGTGTTTGACACTAGGATTTACAAGCAGCTTTCAATTTGGCAAGCTTGTGAGCAAAACAGCCTGGTTGAAAATCTAGAAACGTAGGTGAATGAAATAACCTCGTTTAAAACACAAAATCAGTAAGAAGAAGCTGCGAATTGCGGAAAATGTCCCCTTTGGTACCTTTTCCAAATGTGTGTAAAGTTGTCATCTACACATATGAGTTTGAGTGCGTGTGAAGACAAGTTGACTAATGGCCATGTGTATCTTTCGGGTGGGGAACTTCTTAGGAACCGATTCAGTCGTTGAAACCACAAATTCATTAGCATACAACACAGACAACGCCGTTTGTCAAACAACGCAGAATTACGACCCACGAAAGAAATGTTTTGGGAATTTGTCAAAAAAACCGTTGGAAATATGAAAATTTGTCTGGCAAAATGTGTCCGTTCGTTTTCAGAAAATTTTTCTGTTGGAACAGACGAGCTTTGAAAAATGAAATCGCCATGTTGTCAACAGAAAAACAGTACTTTTTGCCTTTTAAAATTTTGCCTGTTCGAAAGGAAATTTTTTTTAAAAACAAAAAACTTACAAGGAAACGTTTCACGGTCTCACCGTGAAACGTTGTGACAATGTCTCAAAATTTTTGACAATGTCTCAAAATTTTTGAGTGTGACCATGAGTGTGACAATGTCTCAAAATTTTTGACACTAGCATCAACGACTGAATAGGTTTCTAAGAAGTTCCTCAACTGACACAAATTTCCCATCCTGGGTTGTATAATCTGGGGTTCTTCTAGGGTTTAACGAACTCTTCTCTGCTACGACATCAACGAATTCCGCATTACCTGTTCAATATACAAACTCTACATCTATACAATGTGTTTACACACTGCCCATATTATAAGGCAACCTTCGGATGTTTAAGTATGATGCTCTAAGAAACAGCTTGAAAACGAATTTTCTAAATCTTCACTAAAAGATTACTGTCGACTATTAACAAATTCACAAACATCTTTTAGTAAATAAATTACGGGGTCCAGAAATTTCTTGGAATGTACAAGATGATTCACCAAGTTGTGGGTTGAACTAGAAACCTACTCAGCTCGGCTCTTATCTTTTACGGCGGCTCCTCTCTGACTGTTTTTAGTGTCATATCTCAAGTATAAAAGAAAATATCCATTTTTCACGCCACACAGATGCAGCTCTCCTACTTCTATTCCATCGTCATTCTTTTTTCTTTTCCTGCTTGTAACGCTGTAAGTGACTTTTGTAGAATGTCGTAACTGATTGCTATTTCAGTTTGCCCTTTTTGACAAAATCCAAAATGCTGGTTCGAATGCACTTTCAACACTTGACAAAGCTGGATCTGGGATTCTAAACCGCGGAACAAATGTTGCACACAATTTTGGCGACAGTGTGAAGAATACAGCTGACGATATCGGATCAAATATGAACAAAGCTGTGGGGTTCGTGGGTGACGTCACATTAACGTTGGATCTATTACAATTTTTCTAATGTTGATTAATTTTCAGAATGAAGTACGTTCTGCGTGGAACAAAATCAAACACTGGTTGCTGTACATTGGTTCTGTTATCCTGGCTTTGGTCATCATCGCAGTTCTCGTAAACTGTTTTTGCTGCTGTTGCCCAGGACTTATTTGTAAATGTTGCTGCTGCAAACCAAAACGAAAGTACACAGCGATTCGTCGAACTTCAACAGAGAACCAGTTTGCTGTTGTTGATATTAATTGAAGCTTACAACCATACAACTCTGTATATTTCCCAAATTCCGGACATTGGATTTTTGTCAAACATTTGTTATCAAGATAAACTTTTTTTGGTTTTCTTGACATTCTTCAGACATATAGTATATTGCATAGATAAATAGGCACCTTTTAACACAGATATAGCTGTCGCCAAACGACGCATCCTGCTAAAAACGGCTTAATGCAGCAGTCGTGCGATACTCAGGCGGAAATAGTGTACGAGAGAAAAAGCGGCTTTGAAAATGGCGACAGCTAAAAAAAAATGAAAATTTAGCGTCCTTCGATTTAGACACACTAACTGAATTTCTCAAGCAGGGCTGTGTAATAGGATTTTGGAAATTGTCTTTGATACGGCCTAAAAGTTGCTTAATTATCTATTTTTTGTGCCAGGTTACAGAAGAGGATCCCGGATACTGTAAATTGTGCCCAGCATGACGAAAAATTAAAGTTAGTGTATTATGTCGAAAACTTTTTTACGCTGACAATGATTGTAATTGCCAAAAATTTTAGATCTTTTGAAAAGGGCTTCAAAAAGTTTTTTTTTTTGGTTTTTTGGATTAGCTGGAAATTATTTAAACTGAATTTTATTCCCAAATTTATAAATTCTGAAAACAGAAAAAATCTACGTGAACAAAACATTTTTCCCGTCAAATTGTGTTTCCGCATCCTGACGAAAATTGAACTTGAAATAGTTTTGTCATCAGGCGTGTAGAAAAACTTCTCCGATAGCGGTGATGTTTTTGAGAGCATTGGTATTCAAAGCTCGCAAAACGCTTTGTCGTGGTAGTGTTCCAGAAAAACGCAGGTTTCCCTTTGCCAAAAACTATAAGAAACACCTGTGGTAAGGATTTTTTAATGCGACCACAAGGCGAACAAAGCTGACGCACAGCGGCATTGACAGATGATTTTTCTAATCTGCACATCTAAAGAGTCCCAAATTTAGGTAACCGTTTGATTACACAATTAACTTTATAAAAACTCTCACACGAATATCTCGTTTCTTTCGTCACCGTGAGACCCTGTTATCGAATGTTCCGTCGCGGAATCGCAAATCAGCAGCCGCATGTTGGCACAGCAAACATGTGAGCGGTCATTTCGATTATGAATAACACAGCACGATGGCCGAGTGGTTAAGGCGTTGGACTTAAGTTCCAATGGAAGCAATTCCTCGTGGGTTCGAACCCCACTCGTGCTAAATTTTTGTACATTGGAGGAATTGCTTTTTATAATAAAATATGCAAATCACTTATAGATTGGATTAGATAAGGGTTGAGTTTCGTAGAAAGATTCAGTCGATGGAAGAGGACGGGTTTTTACTTTCCACAAGGCATGGTGCATCCGACTTGACCGCAGCAGCTACCTCCTCCGAGTCCTCCAAGGCAGGCCAAGGTTGGGGCAATGTAAGCCAGTGCACAAGCAGCGAGGAAGATCTTAAAAAAACCGAATAAAAATTGGTTGTAAGGTTGTATTACAGTGCGGAGTTGAGCTGCGAACATTGTTGGTGACTGACGACGGTGGGTGTGATGTTGCGTTTTGAATGCGGTCTTTTATATGGCGCTTGTTCAATCAACACCACCTGTTTCTACCGGATCACAGATGGTTTTGTAGCAAAATCTCATTTGCATGCGGCGCCGATACTGGCAAAACATTCCTTGCGCAAATAGGAATAGTACTGGTCTATGACAAAAACCAGGATAAGGTATTTCTCATGAAATTGTCACCAGCAAATCTCACAACAAGCACACCAAGTTAGAAAGTTAGCAGTCAACTTATAAACTAAGGCAAAATTCTTTAATTGTTTCAAAAACCAGTTCAGAATCGAGAATGACATTCCGGCTGGACATCTTCATTCCCTATGTTTGCAAACAGGAGGGAAAATGAATTTTGAAACAATAATTCGAAAGTTTTAGTTCTTAGCATGAAGTTTTTTGAGTCTGAAAATACATTTTAGCCAGAGAGATCCCCTAAGGACCCAATTCGGCCTTAAGACCCTTTCATGTTTAGCTTCATGTTCAACTTTTTTGAGTGCTGCAAAAAGCAGTCCACCGCTTTTTGGAAGAAAGCAAAAGCCGTTGTATTTTTTAAAAAAACAGAAGAAGTTACTCCTTAAGTCTGAAAAAATTGCGAAATTTTATATGAAATCGTCTTTTTCGGACTTCCTGTATTCACATATGAATTGCCTCTGTTAACTAAACAATCCCAATTCAACGTGAAATTTTCTACAACATCCGTACAAAAGGGATGCATTTCCGTTTACGTTAATTAGTGCCACTTTCACATAAAAGTTGTTAGCTCACAATTTCAAAACTTTCTCTAAACATGACCAAAAATTCGAAACTATAATGTTCATCATTGAAAAGAGCACACAGCAATACCCCTATAAGCATGCCTAAAATTTATTCTCTCCAAATTCTCCCTTTGGGTAAGTTTTCGTAAAAATATATCTCAGAAAATTCTAAAAAATTGGGTACCCTACTTCATATTTCAAAACCATAGTTTTGATTTTTTTTGTTGATTTTTTGTGCACATAAGAAACTTTTTGTACACTAGGATTTTGAATTTTTGTACTCTTAAAACTGATCCACAAACTTAAAATTAAACGCAATACTCACACAGAATACTACAGATATTGTGTCAAATCAATACTTCCCAGAAAGAAGTCTTGTTGAAATTGCTGCGTTTTCGTAACAAAATGGTTGTTACTCTCCTTCGATTGCAGAAATTCATCATCGTTCTACGTATCCGGTATACAGTACTTGTAATTTTTACGGCATCGTTGTTTTGGAAGAGAAATCGCCGGGCAAAAATGATGAAAGAGTCATTAATGGCGAATAGCCTCCGCGAAAACATAATTTAAATTCGCGATCATGGAAATCTACCGAAATTGGTACCATAACGTTGATGTTTAGAAGCAAAAAAGACTTCCCATGCCGGGAATCGAACCCGGGCCGCGTGGGTGAAAACCACGAATCCTAACCACTAGACCACATGGGACTGCTAGCGAATGCCTGCCGCCGCGATGACATTCTAATATCAGCGTGGCTGTGAATACATGCAAGTCCGCTGCTTGAATTACTGCTAGAACTATTTGCAATACAGTAAACACATGGAACGAGTAAAATGACAAATGTATTTTAATTACTCCACAATTTATGCAAAAAATAGAATGTTAATTGGTGGAAGAGATTGATGTAAAATCCAATTCTTCACTTTCCGCAGTACATGTTGCAGTTGGGCTGACCGCAGCAACCTCCAGCTCCACCAAGACCTCCAATGCATGCGAAGGAAGGAACAAACAGTGCCAAGACGTAGGCGATTGCGAAGATCTAAACAATAAAGTTTAATTAGCACTTTGAACATCCTACAGAGCGAATTTCAGCAGAAAACATGATGAATCGAACGAACTTCTGCCATCACACCTTTCTGTTGTCTTATATGGTCGGCAATTCAATTAACGCGGCCTGTTTTGTGCGGATCAGATGTTTTTTTCTGAAATCCAATCATCTTGTTCAAGGGCGTTTTGTTCCCGTCAAAAGTTTGACAAATATTGGAAACAAGACTAAGATTTGTTAAAGCCGTCGACACACGAGCATCGGTTATTAAAATACGCTTTTTCTCTGTGTCTACGCTTCTCGCCCACTATTTCCGCCTGAGTATCGCACGGCTGCTGCATTAAGCGGTTTTTGCCAGGATGCCCGTTTGGCGACAGCTATATATGCATGTCATATACAGTTTCTTAGTGAGCAAATCTGTTTCCAATTAAAGGTCGCCGATATTTCACCAACCTTGAGTTCCATGCATATTTAACCTCTGAAGATTTGATACATTGAAGTGAATATGAGTTAAACAAGCGAAAGAGCACTGTTAAATAGGAGGACGCAAACAATTAAACGAACGTGGTGTTGTTCGCGGTGGGATGCAATGACCCGTTTTTTCGGAAACAAACCATACACAGATCACAAATGTCTGCGGGTGCTAACACAATTGCAGCTTTAAGTTAAATATACAAGAACCCAGTTGCAGCTTTTACCACGACGATTATTCATCTAGAAAAACGCAAAAAAAAAACTGGTGCGATTCTTTTATAAATAATGGTAAAACAACTGAAAAAAGCTAAGCCAGCAAACCCATGAAAAACGCCGTTTGCGACCCTTGTTCTTTCTTATCTTTTCAAAAGATAAAAAATCAGAAAAGTAGAAGTTTAACGTTTTGTTACTACTTTTTATAACTGTATTATCGATTACATCTTTTTAAGCAGAAACGTTACTGCTATTATGAGCGAATTTCATTGAACTCCTAGCGAAACTCCTTTTAATCCTGTTTCAGCATGAGGGATCTGTATGCAAATGAGAAACAACTGAAAAAGTGTTGCGATCCGGGCTGGAACAGGCCGCGGAGATGACCCAGCCGCATAAAAGAGGACGCAGGGAGAAATTCTCAGTCCGATACAACTCCTTCGACAATGTTTGGCAGCCAACTTCCCACTGTAGGTCTTTCTAGAAACAAGTAACTTTGTTTAGCTTTTTGCTGTTGCCTACATTCTGGCATTTGCCACTCCTTCCCTTGCTTGTTTTGGAGGTTTTGGAGGAAGCAGCTGCTGCGGACAGCCTGGATGTGGAATGCCTTGTGGAAAGTGAAGAAATAGTCTCCTCTCATCTGTGGAGTCTTTCCCTAAAACTGAATGATCCGATTATTCAGTAAAATGATAAGTAATCACACATAAATCTATTTCTTTTCTTTTTCAACTTTAATTTTTACATCACATTTTGCGAAGTTGTAGAACACAGATGATTGTATAGAAATTCGTTTCTTTCACATGTTGAGTTGATATTGATAGTGATTATTTATAAAGCACTTTAATGTTCCCTTTGCCAAAAAGTTTTTATTCTCATGCGACATGCGCATTCGATTGATTTCAAAAATTTATTATGACATTTTAACGGCGAGATCCATCCTCGAAGAAGACTCCACCGTCGATAGCGCAGTACTTGGGGCAGATTCCCTTCTCTCCCGGCTGTCCATCGTGTCCAGGAGCTCCGGGGTTTCCGGGCTGTCCGTTCTGTCCAGGGTTTCCAGCCTGTCCAGGTTCTCCCTTCTCTCCCTGGGCTCCGGGCTGTCCGTCCTTTCCGGCTTCTCCGTTGGGTCCTTTGGGTCCAGCCTGTCCAGGCTTGCCAGGCTGTCCGGGCTCTCCAGGCTTGGGCTCTCCCTTGGCTCCGGGCTCTCCAGCAGGTCCAGGGGCTCCGGGCTTTCCAGCGGGTCCGGGGTGTCCGTTGGGTCCCTTGTTTCCAGCGGGTCCTTCTTCTCCGTCGGGTCCCTTCTTTCCAGGTCCTCCAGGGGCTCCAGGGTTTCCGGCGGGTCCAGGAGGTCCGGGAGGTCCCTGGGGTCCAGCAGGGCAAGGCTTGCAGGGAGGAGGAGTGATGGGCTCGCAAGGCTGCTGAGGAGGACGGCCAGGGTTTCCAGGAAGACCAGGAGCTCCAGGCTTTCCAGGACGTCCGGGCCTTCCAGAAGCTCCCTGAGGTCCAGCAGGTCCAGGAAGGCAGCATCCCTGGCAGGTGTCTTCTCCAGCCTAGCGGGCAGTCCTGTTGGCAGCAACTTCGGGAAGAGCATAAACGCTTCCCCAGGTGTTCTTGGCGTTGACCTGGCACTCCCTGAGCTCACGCTCAGTCTGAGAGCGGACGTGGTGGACGTAGTTGTTCACCATCGGAAGGGTGAGGCAGACCGAAAGAACGGCCACAGCCGAGAAAGCGGTGGCAGCGTAGCCAACGAAGCGGTAAGCCTAAAGTTTTGTGAACGAATGAAACAGAAAAACAGTTACCTTAATCTTGGAGTCAATTTCCATGACGACCGGAGTGTTGCAGGAGTGTGTTCAGCGTTTTTCCTCGTGGTCTCACCTGCGGTGGAACCCGAAAACGAAAAATTGTAAAGAATTGCCTATAACACTTCATTTGTCCCGTGATGTATGACGGGATCACAAATCTATTTACAGTGTTTTGCAGACAATTATGGCAAAAGCCATTTGAAAAATTTTATGGAAAAAGCTTAAAACAAGCAGTTCTGCTAAAAAAGCCAGACCCTAGGCAGGCAAGGAAAGCATACCGAAAAGCGGAGTTGCAGAATATAACAGTTATTTATTGTTAGGGCGCCCGACGACAGTGTATGCATACTAGAGGTGGTTTCCCGCATAATAATTGAGTCACACATTCTGCACTTTTACTTTTGTTTCCGAAGGTTTGAAATCCCGCACATTGTAATGACACTCATGTATAAATAAACTTTGGGTTTCTTAAATGTTTCTTATTTGTCTTTTAGTGTTACATGGGCACCGGAAGCACCTGTCGGAGATCGAACCCTCAACCTTTTCGACGGCTCTTCATTGCACTGACCACTGAGTCATCGGGATAATTTCTCTTACAGGTTGGGATATCTCACATGCACTGAGCTTGTCTTTCATTGGAAGTCGTATGCCTTTAGTCTAAACCTAGATCATAAGCGACCCCTGGTAAATGAGCCAAGAACGAAGAGCGCAGGTCATAAAAGGCACCACCTTCACGTCGCGAGACAGTACGTACAATTAAGAGCGCGCAGAGTCCATCTCCAAACGCAGCAACTGCTTTCTGTATTTTATAATGTTCAAAATCCGAATTATCCCCGAGACACAGGCATCAAAGAAACGGGCAGACGCAGACCTCTAAAAAGTAGGATTGGTATGTCAAAGCGGTCGGCTGATTCACAGCTGGGCTTAGCTAAAAAAGTCATTGGACGCCCTGATCCCCAAACGCAACCGCCCCCTTCACTTACCCAGCTCTGTGATCGATTTGACATGAGCGATTTCCAAAACCCATTTCTGTAGGCAGTCCCACTGTAGTCTTAACTTGCACACAAAGCCTATGTGTTTATTAGTTAGCTCTGGATATCGTTCGATGACTCTTCTGTCTGTATATACACATCTTTTTCGTGCATATCAATGGATTGAGTCACACGCCTCCCCTGGTTTGCCCACTACTCCGAGCTGACGATTCCTTTAGTCCCAGTTTACACCCCCTTCCACCGTTCACTTTGAAATTGAAATTGGGTTTCTACTGCGGCTATCTGAGCGACTTTTCCTCTGCCGCGTACTTTTGCAGGGGTTACTATCCCCGCCCTAGCTTGGCACTAATAGAGATTTCAGATGTAGATTGAAGTTTCCCAATAGAATTGAAACTGCTATCAAAAAACTTTATTTTCTCAAACTTTTGGGAACAAACTTGCGGTGATATGAACCCTAAACGGAAATCGTCAGCAGGGGGTGGCCGATCAGCGGGCTAGCCCGTGCCCGGCCGTGAAAATTTGGGGATGGGGCAGTCTTTTTTAAATGTAGCTCCTTTCGAATTCATTATTTTAAGTTTTTTGTTGCAAAACCTAGGTCTAACTTTGCAAAACATACTATGTTAAGGGGAATTCGAACTACCCTAAAACATTTTTTTTAAAATTTAATGGCCGAGTGGCTAAGAGGTCAGATTGGCAATCCGACGTTTCCCCAGTTCGATCCCCCGCCGACAAAACGCTTTTACCTTAGTTGTTTTATACATTAGATAAGACACACTTCTTTCACATAGCTAGTGAAAAACTTTTTGTTTTTTTAGAACATTTGACCCCGGACGCGGGCCAGCCTTGAGCCGTCGAGAGAGCGGGCCGGGCCGACCCGCAGCCACCCCCTGATTTTGAGAATACCTCCGACGCCACAATATTCTCACCATTTTCGACACTCTGCCATTTTCGTGGGTAAATGAAAGGCTGACGAATTCATCCCGACGCCGAAAGAGCGAAAGAAAAGGGCAGACGCGGACAGGGAAAAAAATGTGTGCGGGTGTGTAAACGGCGTACATGGCGAGTCACAGCTGGCTGTGGCTAAAAAGACATCCGCGCTGATCGCGGAAGGACGTACTTCCATCCCTTCCATGCCATTATCGATTTGAGGCATTATTTTACACTCGGCGTGCTACCATCTTTTTCTATGAAGCTACCATTAGCTACCATCTTTTTCTATGAAGTTAAGGTTAAAATTTCCCCCGTATCAAGGTTTGCAGTACCTGAGGGAAATCAACGACTAACAATATGTCCGATGGCTGGGGATGAGGCTCTCTTTCTGGCGTGCCAACCTTTCTCCAAGCGTTTTTTCTTTCGAAAACCCGTCTACTACTCATTTTGCCATTGCTGGAGCGTAGTAGGCTGCGGCAGGGATTGAACTTGTGACAATTCGAGTGGTAGCCGCGCCTTAGACCACTAGACCACCAACCCCAAAAAACATTTTTATACAGAAAGGCATTTTATGAAGGCTGACTGAACATGTACGTTTCAAGAAACGAGTATTTTTTAGCTGACAATCACTAAATGCAGTTTGCCGTGCGTGCGTGCGTGCGTGCGTGCTTCAAAATTAGTAACAATCGATTTTGAAATTTTTTTAATGGCCAAGATGTTACCATTAACCCCGGCAATTGAACAACATGCCAGTTCTCCCAAATGATTCTACAGTGTGTTTATACAATTGATACAAACAATGGTCGTTTTCGCGCATATCAATCATTTGAGTCACTCGGCGTGTCCTTACTCTTTGCGTATTCCCATGCTCCGTGCTGGCGATCGAGCGTGCTTCTTGTTTCCCGTGGCCTTTTCGTTGATATTCTCTTGTCTGGATCACAATTAAGCATTTTTTCTTGTGGAAATGACGTAAAGACCACTTCTCACAACCATCGACTGATTTCTTATGCAGCCGCGAAGAGGCAGAAGCAGACGGAAAAGTATGGTCGGTGTGTAAACGCAGTGCGGGATCATTCGCAGCTGGTTGTGGCTAAAAAGGCATTCGATACCATGTGAGGCCACGTCCAGCCATCACTCTGTACAGCTATCGATTTAAACTGAACAGGTCTCGCCACAATTTGTGTGTTCAAAAAAGTCGTACCACTTGAGAAAACTGCACCGTTTTCAGGCGGGCACCAATTTTCCTATTGCGCAATTTTTTCTTCGCCGTGAATGAGTATTCTCGCTCTCCCTTTGTCTTTGCAGGAACATGCCATTGAGCATGGTCAGAGCGCGTTGTATTTCACATGTATTGCCTCAAAACTGCACTGTTTTTTCACTTTTTTGACATAAAATAGTGAAACCTTGTTTAGCGTAATGAAACAATTTGGTTTGTAGTATTAGGGATTGTGTCCTCAGTAAAGACAATTTCTTTTGCGTTTTTTATCGCTATTTAATCTGTGGGTAAAACAGAGTCTAATAAATGCTTCATTTTGAAATCTAAAGTTAACGGCGAGATCCATCCTCGAAGAAAACTCCTCCGTCGATGGCGCAGTACTTGGGGCAGATTCCCTTCTCTCCCGGCTGTCCATCGTGTCCAGGAGCTCCGGGGTTTCCGGGCTGTCCGTCCTGTCCAGGGTTTCCAGCCTGTCCAGGCTCTCCCTTCTCTCCCTGGGCTCCGGGCTGTCCGTCCTTTCCGGCTTCTCCGTTGGGTCCCTTGGGTCCGGCCTGTCCAGGCTTGCCAGGCTGTCCGGGCTCTCCAGGCTTGGGCTCTCCGTTGGCTCCAGGCTCTCCAGCAGGTCCAGGGGCTCCGGGCTTTCCAGCGGGTCCAGGGTGTCCGTTGGGTCCCTTGTTTCCAGCGGGTCCTTCCTCTCCGTCGGGTCCCTTCTTTCCGGGTCCACCAGGGGCTCCAGCGTTTCCAGCGGGTCCAGGGGGTCCGGGAGGTCCCTGAGGTCCAGCAGGGCAAGGCTTGCAGGGAGGAGGAGTGATGGGCTCGCAAGGCTGCTGAGGAGGACGGCCAGGGTTTCCAGGAAGACCAGGAGCTCCAGGCTTTCCAGGACGTCCGGGCTTTCCAGAGGCTCCCTGAGGTCCAGCAGGTCCGGGAAGACAGCATCCCTGGCAGGTGTCTTCTCCAGCCTGACGGGCAGTCCTGTTGGCAGCAACCTCGGGAAGAGCGTAAACGCTGCTCCAAGTGTTCTTGGCGTTGACCTGGCACTCCCTGAGCTCACGCTCAGTCTGAGAGCGGACGTGGTGGACGTAGTTGTTCACCATCGGAAGGGTGATGCAGACCGAAAGAACGGCCACAGCCGAGAAAGCGGTGGCAGCGTAGCCAACGAAGCGATAAGCCTAAAAAGCGCTTGTGGAACTGCATGGTGTAGTAGTTACCTTGATCTTGGAGTCGATTTCCATGATGACCGAAGTGCAGTGGCTGTCACGTAACGCCTTTTATACGGCTGTGTCCGGCGCTTTTTCGCTGGCGGTTTCACCTCCAGTGGAACCCGAAGAGCGAAAAATGATAGTGAATTGCCAATAACACTCCAAATGGTTCGTTGGCATCAGAACGGATCACAAATCATCGCTTTTCCTTGATGTGGTCGGCAATATAAGTGTGTTGAAAGAAAAAAGTGGTAGATAAACTTTTGAAGATCGAAACTACTACTTTTACAACTGATAGAACTGCTAGAAAACTAAATTCGTCGAAATCGTCGTCTATAAATGCCGAACTGTGACTCACAAATCATCTAATAATCTTGATCCAGAAAAAAGTTGGGACTGCTTTCCTATGAGTAAATTCATCGGCATATCATACTCCTTCTAGAGAACAAAATTTAGTGTCCCCCAACTGACACTTTTCTAAAATTTCTTGTATTCCGAAAAGTTTACACTTAATGTCGTTTTTCAGGGTAACCGCAGAACGTGAAAATTATGACGCGTCGTAGAAACAGGCAGGCTAAGCGCGCCGCCATGCTTCGATCTATGGCCGAGGCCGAGCGGAATTACGAAACTGAAGGTATCGTGTACGAACAAACTGAGATTCATGATATTGTTAAGGTAATCTGAATGGTACTAACTTGGATGATAAGGAAAATACCAAGTATACCTCCAAGCGCCCTGCTACTGTTACTTTCGGAGGTTAGTACCCATATATCGACGGAACCTCTCAGGATGCCGTATTTTCTCTATCCACAATTTATACACTCTCTCGCCTGAGAATCTCCTGCTGCCCTTTGCTTAAAAAAGCTTTTGGAAGTTTTCCAATTTCTTAACCGCTATATGTATAAATACAAAAAGCTTAATTAACCTCAATTTCACGAGAAGGGGAAATATTAGGACGGCATTTCTGAAATTGCAAAGTATCCTCGCGACGCAGAAAAATTACATTTGGCTGAAGTTTGTTAATTACACTTATATGACCTCTTGTCAATATTTGCTTTTTAAGTTCTTTAATTGTACAAAAACACAAAAAGTCTAGTGGACGTGATTACAGCTCTTAAAACGCAGTTTGCAAGAAAATCCTTGATATACTTCACCCACTTTGTTTAAAAATCATTTTTGAAGGTTTCTTGGAAATGTTCGACAAACTTAGGTCAGTAACGTTTTAAGTGAAAAGTTTCCACTTTGCAGCAAAAACTGTGTATGATTTAATGAAAAGTAGCGGCGTTTGCTCACACATGCTCACAAAGTTACCAAAATGAAGAAAAACTTAGTTAATTATGGAAAAAATCGTTTTATACGACGACAAAATGATAAATGCTCATGAAGCTTTGCATGATTTTTATGAAACCACTACCGTACCGGGAGCAATAGTCGACAACTATCTAAAATACTCAAAATATTGACTAGAGGTCATATAAGTGTAATTTACAAAGTTTGGGCCAAATATAATTTTACAATGTCGTCGAGTCGTCTTAACCACAATTTGGCTTGTAACAAAAGTACAAATCGTTACTTTTTTAGCAATAGGAACTCTTTCATTCTTTTAGATGTGTTGGAGAACGAGAAGCCGACCCGCCGTCGCCACAGGCGTGCTAGGCACACCGGTCAGCAGCTTATGGCTAAGGAAAACGGCACCGAACTGGCCCACGGCGACTATCGCAAATCCGGTATATTGACATTCATATATCTAAATTTCGGTTTTTAGGACATGTGCTTAAGACGAAGAATTTCGAGGTCAAGGATGGTACTGGAAACCCTAAGTCGCCTGCCGTCGTCAGTTTTGCCGGTTAGTATTACTCTTATTGTTGATTTTATCAAATGTTCCTTAACGTTTTTTACACTTTGCCCCAAGTGCACAATTTCTAAATTGTTTTGAAAACGAGGGTTATGAAATAGAGATGCGTCTGCTCAATGGCAGGTTTTTTGAAGCCTAAATTATAAAAATCACTAACCCAATTTTCTGCAGAAACGGCAAATCAATTTTACTGTTAATAAGCTGGATTGAATATTTTCAAAGAGGAGTATTAGGAATTTGCAATGAGAAGCTAAAGTTATTCTTTATTTAAAAAAGGCTTTTAAAAATTCGCGTTTTCAAAAAGCGAATTATACCCAGCGTGAAGCGCTGGGTACATTTGTTTTCAAAATGGCCGTTTGCAAACTATGTTTCAAGGTTTTTCGCAAATGGTAGCTGAAAGTTAAGTAATCGCAATTTTAATAAAACTATTATTACTCAGCTAATCAAGACGAATCAATTGTTTTTTTTTAATTTTACATTTATATCCTTTAAATAGGTTTTTTTTGTTTCCTGAGAATAAATAGATTCGCATCATTGGAAAATATAATTTTTCTTTCAGATACTATTGTCACCTCCAAGGATCATGTTGAAAGCGTGAAGAGCTACAGTTTTGGATACGACAACGGCGCGAGGAAGGCAAACGACAAATGCGATAACATCGGTAAGTAGTATTTGCAATACGAAGCTTAAAACTCAGGCGCTCCGCGACTGAGCGGCTCCCGGCCGCTCAATCGAACCTATTCATGTTTTCCATAGGAAAAAGCGTAACTTTTTTAAAAATAAAAATGATGATAACAAGCAGACTTTAAATTGTTTGAAATGCTGCTGGCGAAACATGGCAACAAAAGCACTGCTCTCATGTGCTTTAGAACGACACGGGTAAAAAAGTTTGCGTATTTTGCAAATTTTACTTTGCCGTGACAAAGATTGTTAATGTGTGCTTGATTCGAAACACAAAACTAAAATAATAGTTCAAGAAAAAAACATGACAAATTAGGCAAGAAACACGGACACAGTAATTACTCGCTCATGCTCCACCCTAAGCACAATTTTGGCATTTCTAGTGTAAGTGGCAAAAAAGAAGGTTCAAATGAAGATCTGGATAACTATACTTAATGAAACGAAAATACGGAAAAGTTTTCAGATGACCACAGCTACGGCAACGAAAACATGGGCAACAACGAACCGTTCATTCCGACGCAAAACAGGAACACTTGTAGGTTTTTTTAATCTTGCGATGTGACTAAAACAAGTCAAACACACAAACTAAATTTCTGAAATTGCAGCGGGATACTGGAACAACCTCCTTCACCGCAGTTCTATTCGCCCTTTGATGGAGAACCCGATCAACTGTTAGTTGGTTTAACTTTTGAGTATAAAGGGGAGGTAAAAAAAACGGACCTTTTGCACGATATAAACAGGTGACTAAAAAAGCGATCCGGACAAATTTGGCGATCAGGGATGTTTTTACCTGACCCGGGGGCGCAATTGATTCAATCTGCGCCTGTGGGAGCATTTATCTCAGAAAAGCGAAGCAAATCTGTTTCTAAACTTGCAGATATCCGTGGAGCATACGGTCAACCTAGTCCGCACTTGTTCTCTGGAATTCCCAACAACTACGGCCAGATCAACCATGTTACGACTGCTTACGGCTACGGAAGCATCACTCTCTATCCTTATCTCCCCGTCTACCTCCCGTCCTACATGAACAGTTGTTAGTGGTAATCTAAAGTGCTTGTGTGTGCGTGTGCGTGTGTGCGCATGTGTATCTAATCATGAAAGCAAGTGACACAGAAATGCTGTTTTTGAACTCGCCTTTGTGAAACCGCAGTGCTAATTTTGGAAATTCTCTTTCGTAGTGGTAGGAGTTATCGAGAAACGGGATGAGGTAAACTTTTATATGTTGCAGACTCGCCGTTCAACGGAAACATGTGCAATCAGGTCATGTTCACCTTCATGAAGCACAACGACAACGGTTAGTAATTTTTTCTTCTCAAAATGAACTAAAGTTCGTTAGGCTTAGCTGACTGACGCGTAGTACTGCGTATTTTGGGTTAGCTGGGTTCACTTCGTTCAAGACTACGCTTTTGCGGCTATACCAACAGCATCAAATTGAACATCGCTGTTACCAAACGGTTTATGGCAAACAAAATGACTTTCTGTCAGTATTGTAGTGATTTGTGCGCTCCGAACAGGTTTTTTTAGCTGCCGCCAAAACGAAATCAACAGGCGTCCGCCCAAAAAAAAAACCGATCTTTTCTCTACTTTTTTGCTAATCGCACGTTCTCTCGCCTGAGTAGCGCACTCATGCTGCAAAAAGTCCGTTTTAGGATTCCAATTTGGCGATAGCCATATACAGCTAGAAAAGGGCAACAGTTTTAATTTTTCCAAAAGTCTCTCTGTTGGTTTGCACCGTACAGTGTATTATGGGTTAACCTGCTTTATTTTCATTCATGACTAACGTTTTTTGTCAGTTTTTTTAGTTTGTGCGTTTCTCGCCATGCGTATAGTATGAAATTCGCATTCCGGTTGCCTTTGGTTTGGCGGGAGCTACAATTCGAAATTGAAATTAGGATTTTTTATTTACAGGTCACGACAACCAAAACGGCCTCCATCAGTCCCCGCCCTTCGGTACGCAAGATGAGCAGATGCGACAGATGTTCGGTGAGAAATTTCTAATATCAGCTGCGGGATCACGTACAAAACTCGATAGAACACTTATTGGTCAAAGGGACTAACCCTCCAGGGTAGAGGGAGACTTAAGGGACCAAGCCTATAGGTCAACAATGTGACACTCTCACAGACCTATAATTTTCACATGTCAAAAAAGCACATCCTATGGCATTATAGGAGATGTTGTCACAGAGCGACGCCATTCAATAATTTGAATCATTCGAGCCTAAAATGCTACTTTTGAAAATCTGGCGCGCGATCGCTTTGAGATCCATGCTTCGTTTTAGCTAGACATAACTGTTGCGTAAGCAATAAACGTGTTGAAAGATGAGCGCACATTGGTTGCAATTGCGCTGAGGCATGTTCAAATTTTGCCTGCCATTTTTCTTTCGCGCGTTCGCTTCAAGACCCTAAGGTGGGTTTTAGCATAATACCTACTCTTGCCTAGGGTGCAATCATTATCAAAGATAGGCCGTCACATTGAAGGAGAGCTGAAATCTGAAGGTTCTAATTTGGATACAGACATCCACACACACGTACACGCACGCACAGACGCACCTACGCGCGCGCATACACACGCACCTACGCGAGCACACACGCGCCCGCGCGCACAGACGCACACACACACGCACACACAAGGACACACGCACAACTGCACACACACGCGCACATACACGCATACACACATATAATGATAGACACAATTGAACATTTGGCAAATACTATATCCCAAATGTTATCATAAGCTATCTAAATATAAGTTCCAGTTCCCCCTTTCACACCAACAACAACGTTTCAGTAAGTCAACTTCGCATGTTTTTGGGTGCTAGCATGATTAACGAAGTTCGGTTATCGCATGACAAAAATTGACAAGTTTGTCAAAGTTTGATTCTACTTTAGGTCACCCTGTTTCTCCGGCCGACGACAACTTGGAGGAGGGGTTCGCTCGCATGGGAGACCACCTGAAGCGCATGATGGATGAGGAGTGGATGAAGGAGGGTAGGTTATAACGCTGTTTTAGCATGGGATGGCCAAACTTTGATAAACGTTTTGAAAAAATAGCGCGTCTCTGTCAATTCCGCAACTTGTTGTATCGTGGCCACAAACGAATTTTCAGAGCACGCTCAGGAGATGGCCGTGGTCGATTTTGGCTTCGAGCGCGTCTCTAAGATGGTTCTCGAGATGACTGAAAACGAGTGTGGGTTTTCTCTCTCTCTCTCAAAGATTTCTATTCGATACCACGGTTATAAGACATACTTTGAGCTTTTCAGAAAGCCCGGGTCAAGCGTCAACGATCTCCCGAAGATCTCCCGACATTGCAATAGAGATTAAATTTTGCCCCTATTCATATTTATTTGGCTAATTCGCAAAATAATAAACAGTGCGAAGGAAAAGAGATTTGAGTATTAGTATCAAACGAAGAATAGATACAATAGGGTGAAGGAAGGGCACGCAAATGTTCTTAAATGTCAAATACTAAGTTTTGACAGTGCTGGGAAAGTCGAACTTTCGCATGACTAGGGCAGGCGGTGTCGCCGAGGTACAATTTTGGTCAATCGATACGCGGCTCTACACTCGCAGCTCCTCGCGAGTTATTTTCAATTGCGGCGCCTCAATTCGGCGAACAATTCAAAAATCTGGGCCAAACTGGAAGAATAGTATAGACTCAATAGCTAAAGAGAGAAACATATTATAGGTTATGCTTTAACCAGAATTACGACACATTTTCGGATTTGCCTAAGAATTTCTACGTTTAGCTTATTTGGGCAAAAAATTGAGTTTTAGGATGAATGAAAACAAATACTTTCTAAGTACACAATTCGAAGGATGGGGATGCTACTCAACATCAGCACCGTCACTGAGATCCTCGGAAATGGTATCCAAAGATGGCTGCTGATTTCTGTTGTTGTGCTCCTGCAGATAACTGCTGTGGTGATGGCGATGGCTGTGATGGTGGCGGTGGTGATGACGCCTCCAATAGCGCTTCTCTCTGCATTCAAGGCCCTGAAATAGTTTATGGAGTTAGCTATTGGCATATCTATCTCTTTCTTTCTCTTTTGGATGATATTGTGAACCCATAGATCTTGAAAAGGTTTTAGCTGCGCATCTAACGAGGTAATGTGCGCGCGAAACGTGAAGACGCATATACTTTTTGGGCTCAAATGTGCACCCCGCGATTACGGATTTGATGCGCGATGAGCGATGGTTGCAATTTTGAACGGCCGACCGTGGCCAGCCGTCGGCCGACCGTTTTGGCGGAAGGCCGCGGCCATGTGACAGCCAGCAGGCCGTCTTTGAGCGCGGGAAATCAAATTTAAAATTTTCAACTATTTAGTCAACTTCTCATGGCGATCCGCTGGCGGTGATTGATTAACTGGAAATCTCCCGGACGTTTGAGTGGTAACGTTTACGCTCACAAATCTCGCAACCCGGGTTTCGAATCCTCCCTCTGATATTATCTTTTGTTTACTTGCTACCCCTCACCAGTGCCTACCAATCAACATTAAAGCATTAGTTGCTCTAAAACATGAATTTCCCTCAGAATTCACAAGCACAAGCAAAAATATGCCAAATTATGTGTAAAATATAACAATCATTGCCATCTTTTTTCCATAATTGAAAGTTTGTGATGTAACAACCAAAAAATTCTTTTAAAAAAATGACCGAAATTGGAATTTTTTCCCGTTCAAATGACGGGTAATCCGGTTTGGTTGAATAGGTAAAGTTTCTTAAAATGAAATTTCCTCTCATAAAACACTATAATAAACGTTTCTGAATGTATATTGGGCGCCGCTCTGACCTTACGGCGTCTTAACGTTTAAAAAAAACACACAAACTTCAATTTCGAAGAGTTTCGAAAAGACCCTCGGCCGGCCGCGATCGTCCCCGGCCGTTTACTTGCGTGGGTTTTGGCGCGTGCAGATAACCCATATGCCTGAGTTGGTATCACGCGAGACTCTAGTTACACTGTTTTTTTGGGAAAACCGTTGCGACAGGTTATGAGAGTAATCGAAATTTTAAAAATGAGTTAATGTATACACAGTGTTTGAAAAACAGGTATTCAATTCCTTTTGTAAGATCTAATAGAGAACTTACGACTGCAAGAGCCGTGAACGTGAAGGTCAGCGCGAATGCCAGGAAGCAAGTCATAGGAATAGAGAGATTGTAGAGAAAATAAGAAAGAAATGAGAAGAACCACGAAGACACAAAGGAAGTCAGAGAAAACCTTAGGACCTGAAAGTATCACCTAACAGTAAAACTTTACATATAAACTCATACCCATCGCCACTCATGGCAACACGAAGCACAATTTTTGCGCTGTTTGCGAGAAGGACGCGATTTGTTACGCCCGTGGGTTGCAACTTCCTCTTCAAGGTCCTGAGACATATGGATTGACACATGATTGGGAGCCTGAAGGAACACGTTTGTTCAGAAAGGCAAATAGATACCTGAGGAATAGCTGTGTTGTCTTGTGTCTGAACTTCAATAGGGTCGGGAAAACGGGTCAGGTTCACATTGTCTTCGTTCACTTTGTAGAAAACGGCTTCGGCCTTGAAAGGACCGTCAGGGGCCTTTTTGAACTCGGACTGAAAAATATGCTAATTTCCCCAATTCAATTAAAATAATTTTTTCCAACGTCACTCCAAGCAACGAGATTTCACAAAGAGCCTGATTAGCATACGATAAGCCTGCGATTTGTAAATGGATCCTGGTGGTCCATTTAATAAAACTCTACCTTTGGAAAGTACTTCTAGTGGTTTTCGTTTTTGAGTTATGTAATGCTTGTCGATGAAAACGGAACTACCTTGGGGCTTGGGTCCAGGTGAACAGGGACGATACCCTGCATGTTTGTTTCCATTGTCTCCGTTTTGTAATCGTCTGAAATCTTTTTGACTTTTTCCTTAGAAGTAACACAGGATTTAGATAACAGGAAGGGTTCAGCACCACAGACTGACATTAGGACCTTTGGTATCGAATGAAAGGGGTTAGTGATCTGTGCGCCGGCTAGAGTGGGTTCCTTTCAATGGAATCTTTGTGCGTATTCCAGCTGCGCGCGTTTCTATGCGTAAATGAGAACAAAAAAAATGAGAGAGAAGGGCTTTCACAAGGTTTTGCGGCCAGCTGTTTCCTTTCACCTTTGTTGTTGAGGGACAAAGGTCGATTACAGGCTTGGGAAAATCTAACTTTTAAAATCCTTGCAAGCGTTTCTGTCGGTAAAGGAGAACACAGTACACAGGTATACAGTACGTGTTTTGTGTTCGAAGTTTTGGAAAACTGTTTAAAAATAATATCTATTGAATATTTTCGATAGCATCACATTATGTTTCGCAGAACACCCCTCCAAATTGTGAATACGGCGCCCAAAGAGGATTTTTAAGACGTTAGATAATAATCACTGAATAAAAAAAACTTATTTGAGATTTAAACCCCACTTTAAAACCCCGCACCAAACGAAAAATGCAAAAAAGGCAAGGTGGGGCTTAGTTTTGCACCGGTCAGAAAACAGGAAAAATTGATAAATCAATTTTTTTCTAAAACATCCTATCATACATGAGGTGATATAGGGTTCTATAATATGTAAAATTCAATTAGATAATTGCCGATACATGAAAATACCCTTCAAGCAAGATATCGCTGGATTGGGGGGGGACATAGTTTTGCATCGCAGGGTAATCAATGAAACGCGTTGAGTGATTAGCGGGCAGGCTAGATGGTTCCTTTCAGTAGAATCTTTGTGCGTATTGCAGCTGCGCGCGTTTCGTACATGAATGAGAACAAAAAACGAGAAGGTCTTTCACATGGTTCGTCGACAGCTGTTTCCTTTCACCTTTGTTTTTAACGGGATAAAGGTCGATTACAGGCTTGGGAAAATGTAAATTATATAATCCTTGCAATCGGTTCTGCCGTAAAAGGCGAAAATGTTTCCTTGTTGTTGAAACAAAACAGGCGTGGCAGTGGTCGTTTGGGTAAACACTGGGAGAGCGGGCGAGTGTCGTTTTGGCGGGAGTTTTGAAAAATCTTGTGGTAAACACCGTGCAATTGAAACCTAGAGATTGAGATCTATGAGAGAGCAAGGGAGAGGCAATACGAGAACGAGAAAGAAAAAGAGTGAGTGAGTGAGTGAGTGAGTGAGTGAGTGAGTGAGTGAGTGAGTGAGTGAGTGAGTGAGTGAGTGAGTGAGTGAGTGAGTGAGTGAGTGAGTGAGTGAGTGAGTGAGTGAGTGAGTGAGTGAGTGAGTGAGTGAGTGAGTGAGTGAGTGAGTGAGTGAGTGAGTGAGTGAGTGAGTGAGTGAGTGAGTGAGTGAGTGAGTGAGTGAGTGAGTGAGTGAGTGAGTGAGTGAGTGAGTGAGTGAGTGAGTGAGTGAGTGAGTGAGTGAGTGAGTGAGTGAGTGAGTGAGTGAGTGAGTGAGTGAGTGAGTGAGTGAGTGAGTGAGTGAGTGAGTGAGTGAGTGAGTGAGTGAGTGAGTGAGTGAGTGAGTGAGTGAGTGAGTGAGTGAGTGAGTGAGTGAGTGAGTGAGTGAGTGAGTGAGTGAGTGAGTGAGTGAGTGAGTGAGTGAGTGAGTGAGTGAGTGAGTGAGTGAGTGAGTGAGTGAGTGAGTGAGTGAGTGAGTGAGTGAGTGAGTGAGTGAGTGAGTGAGTGAGTGAGTGAGTGAGTGAGTGAGTGAGTGAGTGAGTGAGTGAGTGAGTGAGTGAGTGAGTGAGTGAGTGAGTGAGTGAGTGAGTGAGTGAGTGAGTGACTGAGTGAGTGAGTGAGTGAGTGAGTGAGTGAGTGAGTGAGTGAGTGAGTGAGTGAGTGAGTGAGTGAGTGAGTGAGTGAGTGAGTGAGTGAGTGAGTGAGTGAGTGAGTGAGTGAGTGAGTGAGTGAGTGAGTGAGTGAGTGAGTGAGTGAGTGAGTGAGTGAGTGAGTGAGTGAGTGACTGAGTGAGTGAGTGAGTGAGTGAGTGAGTGAGTGAGTGAGTGAGTGAGTGAGTGAGTGAGTGAGTGAGTGAGTGAGTGAGTGAGTGAGTGAGTGAGTGAGTGAGTGAGTGAGTGAGTGAGTGAGTGAGTGAGTGAGTGAGTGAGTGAGTGACTGAGTGAGTGAGTGAGTGAGTGAGTGAGTGAGTGAGTGAGTGAGTGAGTGAGTGAGTGAGTGAGTGAGTGAGTGAGTGAGTGAGTGAGTGAGTGAGTGAGTGAGTGAGTGAGTGAGTGAGTGAGTGAGTGAGTGAGTGAGTGAGTGAGTGAGTGACTGAGTGAGTGAGTGAGTGAGTGAGTGAGTGAGTGAGTGAGTGAGTGAGTGAGTGAGTGAGTGAGTGAGTGAGTGAGTGAGTGAGTGAGTGAGTGAGTGAGTGAGTGAGTGAGTGAGTGAGTGAGTGAGTGAGTGAGTGAGTGAGTGAGTGAGTGAGTGAGTGAGTGAGTGAGTGAGTGAGTGAGTGAGTGAGTGAGTGAGTGAGTGAGCGAGTGAGTGAGTGAGTGAGTGAGTGAGTGAGTGAGTGAGTGAGTGAGTGAGTGAGTGAGTGAGTGAGTGAGTGAGTGAGTGAGTGAGTGAGCGAGTGAGTGAGTGAGTGAGTGAGTGAGTGAGTGAGTGAGCAAACATACCCAGAGCGACGTCATTCAAAATCCCCCAAGTCCCTTTCTCATCAGATTGCTTCATCCTGTTCAAAGTTGTACTACATTCCCCCAGGGTAATTTGAACATACACTCGCAATTGCCCTCCCATCGGGTTGCCATGGAGCGCGTTTTTCCTGCAGTTGAAAGACCCAATTTGCACCTTCCATTACCTTTGTCTTACTATTGTCACCAATTGTTATTCTCATGTTTCCCGTACTGCCGCTAATCTTTCTCATTTTGGTACCTCTTCCGTGCTGTAATAGCGGTGAGATTATCGACTTCCCGCCTCGGTAAAGATAAAAAAATGTAAAAAAAAAATGTAATGTTTTTCAGGCTCGGCTTTGCTAGAATCAAGCGTCACGCCAATGGAAACCCCGACATGGACCCTTGGACAGTGGAGACCATAATGTAGGTGTTTTTGTTGTGAGGGAATGAAATTTTTTGAGAGCTGTCGCCGGCTTTGCCATCATCATTGCAACCGTGCTCATCGCCGCTACCTGTTACAAATGCGTAGGTTTTTCAACTTTAAAGAATTGAGGTTTTGGTTCAGAGTCAGTTCTGGGAAGAAATAAGAGAGGAACAGAGGCAGAGGGCTGCGATTGCCGATGACAAATACGATACACCACCTCCCAGCTACTCCTGATCCAGCTTTTATGCAATCTCTTCTACGAATGGTTTCTCAAAGAGAAATAAAAAGTTCATGGTTTCCCTCTTAACTTTTCTCAGAAGAAAGTTTTTTTTACAGCCGGAAAAGTGCATTGGATAATACGAGAAAACACTGTTAGTTTTTCGATACTGGTTTTTCTCCAATCGTCTTTTGATAGATGGCCCAAGATCAAAACATAAACAAATTTAAAAAAAAGAAGTATCCGCCTATGGCCAGTACTCTTCTTTGAGGTAGATTTTTGGCCAACATAGAATAAAATAATGGTGTTTCGTCGCAGTTCCGGGTCAAAATTCTCACAGGAAAAGTAACAGCAGAAAAATCAAGCTTCAAGTAAGCCCCCATTTTTCGTTGCCACTTTGTGAAACTTACATAATGTTTACTAATTTTTACTAATTTTCTACGCCGGCGAGATCACTCACATCGTTCTGACCGTCTGGTCAAACAATTGCTTTGCTCAAAGTAGCAAACGCATGGTGAGCAACAAAACGTCTACAATTAAAAATAGAACTATGTTTATTTTTTCTGAATTGTTTTTTTCGGCTGTGAAGTCTGTGAAATGAGTCTCGGAAAGGATAGGCCACTGATAATTTCGCAGATTGTGGCCATTTTGGACAACAATGACTTACATTCTTGTGATTAATAAAAGATCTTAACCGGAAAAATTTTGTGACGCAAAGTTTTATATATTTGCATTTGTGGAACAAGCGTATTAACGTTGTTTGTTTTCTCGTTGACTTCAACAAAAGTGGTGCTCAGTATATTGTCGGAGACTATATCGCATTTCCCTTGCCATTTTTTTTGGAATAAACAATACACGCATTCTAAGCCCAGACAATCGTAGTAGTAAATTTAACAGAAAAAAAACGTCGACTTGTAACGCCCAAATTATCGTCCACCGATTGTTTTCCAGTTTTTGCAAGTGGATTTTTTTTAGGAATTCCGATGAGAAAGACCGTGGCAAAACATGTCATTTTCGAACACGCCGTTTTCAAACAAACACTGAGTCAATTCTTAAAACAAGTCAGGCAAACCACTAAGACAAAAAAAAACTAAGTGCCCGTTCGAAAACATCGAAGTTAAATAAGTGTTTTTTTAATATAAAAGTACAGAACAGTTTTGTTGCGTAAGACAAAAAAATATGTAAAGGTCGGCAAGCTATTCATTCTTGAATTCTGTGGTAACTGTGAAAACAATTTGGCAAACAACTATTTTCGCATCATGACTTGACTTTCTAGCTCTTGAAACTAAGCTTTTAGAAACTTTGAAATTTTTATCATTGGGAAATTTCCTTATTAAATCTTTTTAAATTAATTCAAAACCGTTATTTCCTCTCCTATAAGCAAAACACATGGTCATTTTAGATCGTGAAAAGTGTTTAGCCAATTTGCAAAATACTCGCCGATTATAGCAAATTGTTCATTCTTTTTAGACTTGTTTCTTCTGCCAACTAGAATCATTCTTCCAGTATGAATCGGCGCTACCTTTTGTTTTTATTAATGGATTCCCGCCGGAATGTATGAGTGTGCACTTCTTTATAAGGTGAATTGCGGTGAAACAAACAGTGCCATAAAGACGCTGTTTCTTCTTTTTCTTCTCGTCGGCGAAGCAATCCTCCAACCACTAAACCAAGTTCCGTCGACGAACAAGAGCGCTTCGGAATTCTCACTGACGCACCAAGACATCATGGCTACGCTGGCATAGTTGGTCCCAAAACCTATTGTGAGAAGTTTCAAATGCTACTTTTTCAATTCCATTTTAGGGTGCCCACCCTGGAAAGAGGGATGCAACATGCCCCCTAGACCCTGACCCAGGCCCAGGCCCAAACCCAAATGAGTAACGTGATCAATCTTCCAAACGATTCATGAATAAACTTGAATAAACTGTATTTGACTAACTTGTAGAGAACAACAGTTGTCGAATTGAATGAAACAGGGAAAGATAAAACACAACACAACTGGAGTTGCATGCTGCTCTTTTGGTATACTGGTGTTATCAATTCATAAACCATGATGAATTTCCTCTTTTTTGAAAATTAAAAGTTAATGACTTTAAGAAACATAGCGAAATACCAACTTTTGTTATTTGTTATTTATACGTGCTTGAAATTATTTGGAATTGCTAGCATTTGTAGAAAGCGCTTTTAATCCAGCCACAAGAGCGGTTGGTTATTAATTCACTATACGTTTTCTGGTGCGTGAATGTTGGGGTGTGAGTAAATATTTTTAATTAAACACATCAAATGTTCTCCGCTCCAAAATAATTGACTCTCCACAAGTGTCACAGGAGTTTAGATGGACAATTGTGAACTATCTCTGCTCAATATAGCAAGTAGCATCCCTATGGGGTTTAGCTTCGTCTTTGGTATTCCTATTTATGCCTGTATTATTATTCGACTTTGTAGAATACGAATGATATTTAATAACTATAAGCGCCTGATCATATTCTTCAGTGGTGTGGACTGCCTTCTAACTGTTTGGAGATTCCTTCTTTTGGTGAATTCAATTTTACAGAAAAGAAAGCTAAATTCGGTCATATTTAAACGACAGCTCAACGTAATGTGGTTTAGGCTCGCTGCTTTACGCGATTTGGTTGGAGGGATGAACTGGAAGGAATATTACACATAGTGACGTTGCATCTATTTTTGTTGGAATTTTCTGGTGTGGCTGTACTTTCAATTTATTGGAAACGTTGTATAGAAAAGTAAGTTTTTAGAAAGTTAAGTGTATGAGAGAATAACATCTTATCAGGCAAAAGTTGAATCTTGAACTTTTCATATTTTTTTAGGCACACTGTCATAGACGGTTTACTGTTTGTAGCCGTTTGTGTATCGTTTTTGTTTTATTCCTATTTTTTGACTCAGGAAATAGTAATCGCGATGTTACACAGCGAACCTAACCCGACAATTAAAATTGAAGAAGAATACGACACTGAATTAACGATACTAGTGATCTTGTTTATAGCAAAAAATATTCTTAAAAATTTTCTAGGTAAACGAAACGGGCACGTTCATGTCTTCAGATGAAGAAGCCTGTACACCGTATCTCACCGTTGATTTTTCCATAGAGAATAATGCAGAAATGGTACGCGAATTTCAATTATTTTATGATTTTTTTTAGAATTATTCCAAAATTATCCCTATAGTTGTCTACGTAATATTCACTTGTTTCGCCAGTTTTGTTTCGTTTTTGTTTGTTTATCGAAAGAATACATCTAAGTTTAGCGCATAAACTCGCAAAGGGTTTTTGAAAATGAGCATGTCTTTGGCAATACAGGTATGATTGTTTTCCTTTGCAAAAGAAACAAATAACTGTAATCAATAGCTCTTAAGATTTTCTTGTAACTATTTTCAGGCACTTATGTTATTTATATTTTTGTTTACAAAGGAATTCGTTGTATTGATTTTAAACACCCTATTGGATAATACAACAAGAAGTGTAAGACTGCTTGAAAAACTCTGTGTTGAAGGTTCATTGGCAACTACGGAAAGAAAACGCATAGGGCAGGAATTAATAGAAAATTACCAATTTACGAAGCTGATTACCATTTTAATCAAATTGGTGAGTAGAAAAATATTTGTTTCTGTTACAATTCCTTATACTTCCAATTTAGCTGAAAGACGATTTAGTGAAAATCGTTCCTTTTTTAAAGTCCGTGTTTACTTACTGGTCAATAAGTGCCCTTCTTCATGGTAAATCAAGAATGACAACCGTTCAGACTTCTTTTACCTGATGTATCAATATTTATGTACCAAATAAACTGTTTCCCAAAAACGTTGAAAAAAGTGAGAACAAAATAATGATGCAATAGTGATTTTATTTAAAATTTGAGATTCGCAGCGTACTCGAACAAAACGGTTTTTTGAAATTACTTTTTTTTCATCTTTCAAAAAAAAACGGCAGCTAATAGACTTTTTAAATCGAGTATGTACAAATTTTGATATCACTTTAGTTGAACGCGGCCAATCGCGATTTTAAAATAACTCAGCATTCTTTCAAAATTAACTATTTTCGGAAGTGACGTCATGTGCTTGACGTATTCCATGCACGAGCGGCGCAAATTGCCCGCGGGAGTTCAGTTGTTGACCCTTTCTCAATGCTCCGGACTGGTCATTCACCTTTATCAAATGACGCTACAACTACAACATTTGTAAAACACTATTTACAGAAATGGTTTACTTGTCGTATATAATTATATTATCGTTTTTTTCAAACTCGTATGGCAAAGGTAGAACCAGCTCACGCGGAAGTAGTATATCGAGGTAGGCTCACCTTTTTTCCGTTGAAGATTTATCAAACAAGATTTGTTGCACATATTTTTTAAGCCTTTTTGTGTTCGGGTTCCAAAGAAAGTACAGTTTAATTTTTAGGGTTTCACATGTACTTATATTAATTTTTCTTCAGGGGAAGAATTACATCTTCCTGTTCTTCGTCATCACTTTTTAATTCGGGATCGTTTTCCATTTATTCAGAAAATGACAATTTTTTCATTAGAGCATCTTCAGAAGACAATCAAAGTGGAGTGGAAGCAGCTATTACGCTGTAAACCAAGTGAAACACATTCAATCAATTTGTTTTAGAGTATCCCTAACTGTAGTATGCGTGCTCTGTGTAATAGCTTGGTGTTGCTGGTGTCACTCAATAAAAGTGAGTTTTTTCATAACAGTTTAAACCGGTTTTCAAAATTTTTGTGCGACAACGAATGCAACAGTGAAGACAATAGCGACACGGCTTCTGAACTTGGTCGCCCAAATTGTAGACACTCTCAGAATACTCAAAGGGAACAACATATGGTTGAAGAAGAGTCGTCCATATCAATATCATAGGCGTATTCGATGATTTGAAACTAATGTAATCTCAATATTTCAAAAAAGATATCAACTTTGGTTTTTTTGTTGCAAATTCAACTACCAATCTAGTTTGTGATGTAAAATGACAAAAGTTTTGGGGGGAAGCCTAAGCCTACGAGCTGCCCCTTCAAAAATTTTTATTTTGTCAAAAAACCTACCTTTGACATGAGTCAAAATTGGCCAAAAATTAGGTATTTTCATTCTTATTTTTGCGTGGAACAAGCCAAAAACTTCTTCGATAGTTGGGTTATAGCGGGATATTTTTCCTGCACGTTACAGCAAAATCAACAGTACACGGTTTGGGAAGCAAATTTCCCATGATCTTGCCACTGTGTTGTAAAATTGCGGGTGAATTTTTCAATGTTTGAAGCTCGTTAGCTGGAAACAGTAAAGAATTCGAAGTTTTGCGCCCGTTAAAAGCAAAAATATGAGTTAAAAAAGCCCATCTTTGGCCAATTTGGACTCACCTCACTATTTTCGCTAACTTTTGTCAAAATCGACTGGTAGATTTTAAGTTTAAAAAAATATCGCGTCTCTCGGACCATCTTTTGTCTGTGAGGACTTGTGTAAAGAGAAATACCCCTACAAACTTTCCAAAGAATTTGTATTTGTGATTAGCTGTAAATAAAACCGAATTATATCGTCAATTCCAAATCTAGAGTCTAAATGAGGAGCCAAAAAAGTTGTTTGCAAAATACAAATTGTGGTTAAAACACTTTTGCTAACCAATTCAAAAGTGGCACAGAAAACAACATTAAACGATTGCAAAGGCGTAATATAGGAAGTGGATTTAGTTACCATCAACGTCGTTCCGGCAGCATTTTTTCTTATGCTTCCAGCAAGCTCCATAACTTGTGAAAGTCTTTGTACAGCTAGGACAACTATGGGGTTTTTGTCCGTTGTGCCTAGCCATGTGATCACGGAGAGCTTGCACATGTGGCATTCTTTTTCCACAGTCAGTGCAAATCTGGATGTTTTTGTTCTCCGTGTGGTTCTTGCTGTGCAGATGGCGGTAGTGCTTCCGGGTGAAGGCGAGTCCGCATGTTTCACAGACAAACGGATGTGTTTCGCTCTGAAAAGAAGTTTTTGCTTTAGGGATTGAAACAAAATGGATTTTGCTGGGTATGACTTCCGGTACCAACTAAGTTTAGGGAGACCCGCGCAAAAGGGTGTGGGGGGGGGGGAGAGAACGGGACTATATTTGAATGTATGCGAAAAACTTCTTTTGTTTTTTTCATGCGGGGTCAATGAATTCGTGACCTACCCTTTGAATTTCGGCGTACCACGCGACAGAAGCTATTCAAACTGGAAATTGCTACATGGAATGAGCTACATGGCCAAACGCAAACCATCTTAAGGCGATTGGGCATTGATACAAACGTGCTAAACGATAGCTTTAAAAAAATCCTGATACTCAGTTATTTTCAAGAAGTTAATTGGATACATCACATTTTTCTGAGTACAAAAACTAAAGAAAAAATGTTGAAAAGTCATGCATTTAGGCAAAACGTGGGTATGAACACACTGGAACAAATCGTATAGTGATGATCTGATGTTTCCCACAACTCAAGTTTTTTTTATAAAAAAAAAAGTCTCAGCTACGTTCAAGTTGAATTTAAAATTTACAAAAATATTCTAGCCGAGCTGGGAACAAAATACCACCAAAAAGTGTGCGGCGCGGTCACCAGTTAAATGACGTTAAAATCGGGATAATTGGGAAAATGAAATTTTCACGATAAAAACTTGTCGAAGGTTTGCTCTGTGATTGAACTTGGCAGGTTGCTTCCTTTCCGCTGATTGAAAATTGTTATCACTCATTTTTCAGGATTTCAAGGTGGTTTCAAACGTGGCTGCGGCACTTACGTTTTTTGGCGGATTTTTTTTCAAAGGTCGGCGAGAAAATTTTTGTACTTTTTCAATTCAACCGGGACGTAGCTCAGACTCTTCTTTACGAAGTTTGGTGTTTAGCAAACACAAAAAAGTGTTTTTTTTTTTGCTTCGGTTTGATCCCGCTCTTCAACCCCATGGAACGGAAAGTGGTGTTGATTTTTCAATTCAAATATGTTGCAGTTGGAAAACATTGTAGCTTGCATGCTAGATGTTTAGGGATAAACAAAAAAAAATGTAATCCTCACAAACCTTTTTGTCTTGGCCCTCCAAGTCCAAAATTTTGTTCCATGCTGCATTGTCGGGTGTCTCATTTAAGGTTCCATTAAAGCTGTTATTTATTGTGTCGTTTAAAAGGCCATTTAACTGAAATAAACAATAATAGACAAAAAAAATTTGCT
This sequence comes from Oscheius myriophilus, assembly GCA_964057215.1. Taxonomy (NCBI): domain Eukaryota; kingdom Metazoa; phylum Nematoda; class Chromadorea; order Rhabditida; family Rhabditidae; genus Oscheius; species Oscheius myriophilus. Next base: position 25,716,038 of record OZ059907.1, on the reverse strand, counting down.
CACAAACCTGGTGACGTCCTGAGCGACGGAGTGGTGTTTCATTTCTCTCAGCCTCGACATCGCGACCATGTTTTCTCTGAAAATGCGTAATAAAAAAAGAAGCATGAAGCAATATATACCTTGCGAGTTACGGAAGAAGTTGTGTCTAATGTGGACGTACGAGAGGGACCAGGCAGTTCTACTTCCTCGTTCTTTAGAGAAACTTCGTCAAGAGGTAAAGTTTCCTGCAATGTAATTTTAATTTTGTATTGGAATGATGTAAAAGTTTATGATTTTGAAACATTGTGTTGATCTAAACATTCTATGGTTCGCTACTATTTGGATTCGTTACTTATGTTGGTGCGCAATTCCTGAATTAAAATAATCCAATTCTACGCTATGCAAGCAAGATTTGTGCGGTATTAACGAACCCGATACACCAAATTAGCTCTAGGTTTTGTTAGATTGCATAAAAACATTTGAAGAAGCAATCGGTGAACAGAACAATTCTTATTGGGATAAGACCTTAGTTGACTTAAAGGAGGAGTGAAGTGAAACTGCAAAAAAGCTGAAGTTGGTGGTCCAGTGGTCTAAGGCGCGGCTACCACTCGAAGGGTAACAAGTTCGATCCCGCCCCGGGTCCACCCAGCCTACTACGCTCCGGCGATGGTTTAGTGGGTTTTAGACAAGCCTACAAAAGTAACACGCCTGGAGAAACATTGGCACGCCAGGAAGAGAGCCTCAACCCGCCACCGGGCTTAGTAGGTGGTTTCCCGCAGGGACTACACACCTGATACGCGGGGACCTTTACTTTATTTTTAAAATGGCCCACGGCCACTCATACCATGGCCTACGGCGGTGAAAATGACGTTAAGAACGTTTAAATCGGCCAAAGGCCGACGTCCCTCACCGCGTCTCCGGGGAAATTAACGGGCGGACCTACGCTGATGGACAACACACACCTTAGCGTTTTATTATGAAAGGGGATTGCGAAAAGTATTTCTCTCATACCCTGAAACAAGTTGAAGGGCTGCTTTTATCGTTTTAGATCTGTAGATCTTTCAGGTATAATCTTTCAGCTAATGCTGAAAGTTAGATTTCTTAAAAATCTGTTGCGCTAGGTTCGCGCTCTAAAAATTTCTGCAGACAAAGAAGAATATGACGAAAGGCATTTCAAAACGTTTTTCCATGAAAATTAATGCGAAATATGGAAAGAAAGAAGTCAGTTAAGTCACTAAAGAGCGTCTCTTAGGAGTTTATTTTGCTCGAAACAAGAGAAAATTGAAAAGATTACGGAAAAACTTGAAAAGTTGTCAAAAAAAAAATAGGAGAGTCAAATTACCTGTCGAATATTTTGTTCCATGGGAGCAACCGCAGTGAGACTCATCAGAAACTCATTTGTTGGCTTCTCGTCGATCTGCGAAACAAATAAATTGAATAAAAAACATAAAATTGGTTACCTGGTCGTTAATTGACACTTCACTGGTGTTGTTGAGCGAATTCGATTGCTGGGCTTCTTCGGACTCCTTTTTCAGCACCCAGGGCATCATTTCTTTGAGGTTGGGTGCCACAGAATACATCAATTTTTCCTCTGTCTGAATTATTATCAAAATAACAGAATTGTGTTAATTACTTACCATAAATTTCAAAATTTTGCCGAGATTGTAGTCAGGTTGAAGGTGAATGGTGACAAACGGCATGGTCGCGTAGAAACAATTGGAATAATAACCCTGTAATGAAAAATTATAAAAAGCGATGTTGAAAAGCCGGCTTTCAAGGAAAGCGCAGAAACAACGCGGCTTTGAAAGACAGAAACAAAAAATCTTAGCTTGTTTGAAATTTAAAGCATTTCATGAAAATAAAAAAATAGGAAATATATGAGTTTTCACTTGAAAAATATAAAAAAAGATTTTTTTTTGTTTTCCATAAAATTGCCAAAAATGAACGCAAAAATAGCCAAAAAAATTTTTGGAGGTATTTCGGCGAATTATTAAACGATTTTTGCTCCTAATATCCGAAATTCCTTAAAAAAAACAAAGCAATATTTTCAAAAAAGCGTTCGCTTTTCGGGGTGCGATCGATATGGCCGATTGCCAAGGCCGCAAACAAGGGTCACCACAGCTAATTGGTACGGCAGCGAAGGTTTGGGGACGCCCTGGATCAACCGCAAGAATAGGTTAATCAAATATGAAAAATTAATGGGAAATCTGGAATCTCACCTTTCGGTGTTTTAAAAAAGTACACTTAAGAATAATTATCGGTTTTCCAAACTTTTCGATAGAAATGGTGGAATTCTTGAAAGATTCTCATTTTTTCTTCTCTCAGTGTCAGTTGAAATTTTCATTCCCGACTGAATGCTTCAAACTTTAAGTGTTACTTGCTAAGGCAGTGTAAACAGATAGTTTTTTACTGTTCCAAAACTTGAGATAATGCGGGAAAACGACAACATTATAACAGGTTAGTCGTCCAGAATGTTTCCCACAATCAATTTCAAGCATGATTCAGATAAGAAATTTGACTTAGCTGCGGCTTCAAGAAATTGTGATTTCGCCAAAAATCGACGTGCGTCAAAATTGACCAAAAATGGGCTATTTTCACCCAGTCTATAACGTCTCTGAAAACTCTCTGAAAGTCTATTACTTTCTACAGGATATTTTGCACGTTCGGGAAAACTTTTTCCGTTGTTTTGCCAGCATGTTGAAAAAATGCGGTTTTTCGAACTCTGGCACATTTGTTTAAAAATGGCAGCCATTTTATGTTCCATTCATTAAGTTCCATATAACAAAACACAACAAAATACATGGTTTTCGAAAATTCTTACAAGATTTCATGTTCATCTGGCAAACATCGAAAAAACGCACCACAGAAAATTTTCTTCCGAAGCCCTCTGGAATTTAGTTTGCTAAAAGATCATGAAAATAGCCTGCAAAATTTTCCAGACTATTGGAGAGGTCTTAGCCTGTTCCAAGCGAAAATATAGGTGAACGTAGCATATTTTTGGTTTATTTTGACGCACATCAAAAGTAGTGTTTTCAAAGAAAGCAAACTTTCTTAAAGGAGAAGATAAGTCATATGCAAAAACTGCAAACGTATTGCCGTTTTACACCCTTTCCCAAGTTCTTAAACATATACAAACTTACTGGTAATTAAAGTTGCGAAGTACTGTAGAATTATTGCATTCACATAGGCGTGGCCCTTTGGAAATTAGAGCACTCGTTGCTTGTGCAACAGCCAGCTATCAAATGCAAAATTGAAAACTAGAAGAGAACTGGCAAGTTTTAACAAAATCTAGCCACGATTGAAAATTTTGCCAAACTTTGCCAAGAACACATAGCCATCAGAACAATCGTTTTCCAGAAGAGGCAGTTCACCTCCGTTTGTCAAGCTCCGATTGCTATAGAAGATCTGGCTCAGAAGGCTTCTCCTATTGTTTTGCAATTTCTTACAAGTTTTTATTGTCCCTCTTTTGATTTCCTGTTCGGATTTTGAGAGAAAAGTGTAAAACGTTAATAAATCATAGACAACTATCTCTATTCTTTAAAACCGGCTTTAGTTTTGTTTTTGACTCAATTACGTTAGAATCCTACCAAAAGAAGTAGTAAATTCGGTTTTGACTCTTTTACTTCCCTATGTTTAGTGTATTTTTTCAATTTGATCTGCCTTGAGCCCGATTTCGTAATATCACAACCAACGAAAGTTGTAGTTGCCGCTGCAATATGTAATTGACGCACTTATCTACGGGTTTCCATGGTGCCACGCTACAAATTTGGCAAGTCCATTCGCGCATGAATATTTCATTAGTTTACAGAGTGATGCTCAGAAGAACGGTTGTCTGTCTGTTGACACTAGCTCTTTTGGTAGATTTGATCGAAGCCAAAGGGAGCAGCAGCAGTTCGCGAGGAGGCAGTTCGTCCAGGTAAGGTGTTTTTTTTTATTTTAAAAAGTTCTAAACAGTCTCAAATCGGAATCACCAATTCTAAAACTCAGACATCTAGATCACTTTTGAACAACCGCACAATTTTCATTTTTCTCAATCTTGAACTATGGTTTAATGGTGTTTCCCTTATTATTCCGGCATTTCCAAAACTTTATCGCTTTGTGAAACATCCAGTTTTTCCGTATGAATGGTAAAAACTTATACAGACAAGTAAAAACGTCATTTCTGAAAGCCCTTTTAAACTAACTCTGGCCAGGAACCTAACCTTGCCAAACTTTGAACATACAGCGAACAAAACAAACATTTTACAGGGGCGGAAGTTCATCTTCATCTAGTTCGTCAAGCTCCGGAAGCTACAGCAGTGGATCTGGCTCAGGAAGCATCACCCAACGGTTTACTTTATGAAACAGGATTTCATCACCCCCTCTTTAGGATCTACATATTCGGAGCTATAACTATTGTGATGATTGCTGCTTGCATTTGCGTGAAATATGTAATTCACCATTTTCGCACCATTGTAAAATTTGGTTTCAGTGTCAAATGTGTCAAGAAGAAGAAGAAGCGAATTTACGCCATGTGGAAAACAACGACGGTTCTTCTCCTTATGGAAAGAGACCAATCGGGACTCCACCACCAGTTTATGTTAGATGAAAAATTGTTCATTTCAAAACAACAGCATCCCTTTAAATGGTATTCACATTCCTCTTTTTGGACACTGAAACTATGTCTTTGTAATGTTTTGCCTGGCTCTGTTTTATGTCATCGAACACAATCTTAATTGTTTTCTGAAGGCGAATAAACGTGTTTTCATTTTCAATTTAGTTTCTCTGCTTTTAAAAGTTAATCAAAAGTTGCAAAAGATTTGACGCACTTCATCATCTTTGGGTTTCCATGGAGTCAAACATGTTAATTTTCTCTCATCACTAGATACAAGCCACCCTTGCGGGAAATAGATTATTTCCATAGAATACAAAACAGAGATTGTAGTCAGGTTGAAGGTGAATGGTGACGAACGGCATCGCAGCGTTACAGAGAGATATAGCAATTAGCATAATTCCAAAAAAGCGATGTGGGAAAAACCGACTTTGAAAAAAAGCGATCTGGTTCAGAAGGCTTCCACAAGGTCTTGGTAACAGGATTTTATCGCTACCCCCACCTTTTTTGGTTATACGTAATCCTAACCGTAATTTTTGTGATGATTGCCGCTTGCATTTGTGTGAAATGTATAAATAGGCATTTTTTAAACAGTTGTAAAACTTGGTTAAAGCGTCAAATTTGTGAAGGGATAGCAAATGAAAAAATGTGGTCGTATGTTCTCCACCTTCCAACAATATTCCAGAAAATTACGAGGGTTCTTCTCCTTATGGATAGAGACCAATTGGGTCTTCGCCAAAAGTTTACGTGAAATAAAAATTTGTATTTACTTGATAGACTACGTAAATTTTATTCCTTCATTCAACACCTTCCCTAAGGGATTCACCCTTCTGTTTTTGAATACTGAAACCATGTCTTTGTAATGTTTTGTCTGGTTCTGTTATATATCTCCGAAAATAATATTAACTGTTTTCTAACGGCTGATAAACGTATTTTCACTTCGATTTCTCGGGCTTTAAAAGTTAATCAAAATCTGCAAGAGAAGGGACACACTTCATTATTTTCGGGTTTCCATGGAGTCAAACATATTCATTATCTCCCATCACTAGAAACAAGCCACCCTTGCGGGAAATATTTTAAAAAAGCGATGTGGAAAAAAGCCGACTATGAAAAAAGCGGATCTGTCTAAAAAGGCTCCCCCCAAGGACTTGTTTATAACAGGATTTCATCCCTACCCCCTTTTTGTGTTACGGAATCGTAACTGTAATTTTGTGATGATTGCCGCTTGCATTTGTGTGAAATGTATAAATAGACATTTTTGAAATAGTTGCACAAAATTTGGTTCCGGTGTCAAAATTTGGCTCCAATGTCACTCTATAAATTTTATTCCTTTGTTCAGTTTACGACAGCAAACTTATAAACGGGATTCACCTATCTGTTTTTGAACATTGAAGCCGTGTGTTTTTATTGTTTTGTCTGGTTCTGTTAACATAAATATATCCGTTTTCTCACGGTTAATAAACGTGTTTTCATTTCCATTCCTCGGCCTTTAAAAGTAAAGCAAAAGCTGCAAGAGAAGGGACACGCTTCATTCTCTTCGGGTTTCCATGGAATCAAGCATGTTAATTTTCGCCCATCACTCGAAATAATCGAAACCTTTTGCAAGAAAATAAATTAATTCCATAGAATACACAGCAGAGATTATAGTCAAGTTGAATGTGAATGGTGACAAACGACATCGCATAGTTAAAGAAATAGAATAATACCCTGTAGTGGAAAATTTTAAAAAAAAAAAACCCGATGTGGAAAAAGCCGACTATGAAAAAAGCGATCTGGTTCAGAAAGCTTTCCCAAAGGTTTTGGTTTATATCATAATTGCATGCCTATCCCCTTTTGGGCTGTACAAAATCGGAACTGAGATTTTTGTGATGATTGCCGCTTGCTTTTGTGTGAAATGTATGGAAGCCCTTTTTGAGACAGTTTTAAAATTTGGTTCCAGTGCCAAACTTGTGAAGAGGCGAGTGAAAACGTATGTTCCCCTGCTGCCAACAACGTTACAACAATTAAGGATGGCTCTTCTCCTTATGGAAAGAGACCAATCGGGATTCCACCACCATTTTTAGTTAGATGAAAAATTGTATATACAGTACCGGCCATAAAGATTTCACCTTTCGGTGTTTTGCAACTTTAAATACCGCTCACGTTTGTCTACGGACTTGGGGAAAAGTGAAAGGGACAATAACTTTGCAGTGGTTGCTTATTACGATAGCTGACCTTTAAAATTTTCCGTGGTCATTCCAGCGTGTTGAAAAAATTCGAATTTTCGAAGTTTGCCTGAGGAACATGGAATCTGGCATGTATACGCCAACCATGTATACGCCAATTATGTTGTGTAAAACTAAGGCTATTAATGAAAATGCTTAAAAAAGCTTGTTATATGAAAATCTTAATGTATTCTTAAAATTGCTGTCAGTTTTTAACGACAGTGAAGGGTTCGAAAAACAGCAATTTTCAACACGCTGCCAAGACCACGGAAATTTTTCTTCCGATGCCAAATTGAGTTAATTTGATAAAAATTGCATGCCAAAAACCAATGGAATGTTTGAGACTATTGCAGAAATTTTCAGCCCGTTCCAAGCAAAAATATGGGTTGCCAAATTTTGGTCAATTTTGACGCAAAATCCAAAGTGGGTTGTTCGGAGAAGGCAAAAGTTCTTAAAGGGGCAGCTAAGTCATACGCCACAACCGTTTCCCAAGTTCTTAGAAATATACAAACTTAACTGGTAGTTAAAGTTTGAAAAAACCTAAAGTTGATTTCTTTATGACCGGTCTCAGACCCTTGAGATTACGCCATCATCTCATAAAAAGTCATTTACACTCCTGTTTTTGAACACTGAAACCGTTTCTTTGTAACTTTTTGTCTTGTTCTATTGTATCTCTAAAAATATTCTTTATTGTTTCTTAACGACTAATAAACATGTTTGTTTTTCTATTCGCAGCCTTTGAAGATTAATCAAATGTTGCAAGCGATTAGACGCACTTCGTTCGGGTTTCCATGGAGTCATACGGGTTAATTTTCTCGCATCACTCGAACTAAGCCACCCCTGCGGGAAATAAATTTTTCCCATATACGCATTTTATTGGTTTTCTACAACAAGAAAGATGCCATATAGTTGTTTATTTGGCATTTTCTTACTTTCTGTTTGTTTTATTCCAAGCGAAACAAAAGGAAGCAGTAGCAGTTCACGCGGAGGCAGTTCGTCCAGGTAAGCAAAATCAATTTTTCACTTTGAAAAACAATTGTGGTACAGTGGACTTGAATCCGTAAATCTAGGTTTCAATTTTTTTAGCGCGGAAATTTAGGAATCTCGTTCTGTCTATTGCGATTTCTCGTAAATTTCCACCACCACCTCTCATTTCATTTTCACAATTGATTTTTACAATTTGGTTCACAAGTTGTAACATACATGTTCAATGGTTCAGTTTTAAAAACCAAAGATTGAATTTAAAATCAAAATCGAAAAAACCATTTCAAAAGGTTTCATGAACCTTGGAACAGAAGTTCATGAAGTTTGGAACAGAAGTTGTTCTTCTTTCCTCGTATATCTGATCACTCAGAAATACTATTTTTTCTAAACGGAAGGAAAAGCTACAATTTTAGAATTTTAGAAACAAAAATTATTTCTTTAAAAAAAATCGATAAACATCGAGTTTAGTGAGTTTCTTTGTGTGTTACGTATTTTTGCAGCTGCAATTTTTTATGTTGCATCTTTAAGGTGTAACACATCTTCCAGTTTTAATTTCGTTTTTTTTCCTTTTTAATTTAAAAAGCAAAAGAAAACAAGCATTTTCGAAGAATCGTCTTTAACATTTACATTCGAAAATTGGAGTCTATGTTTTCATCATAAAAAAGGAATTGGTATGATTTGCGCTAGGTTTAAACCGCAAAAAAGATGCCGCTTGAAAGAGAAATTAAATAAAAAGGTCACATCTGCACCACCACACACCCAGAAAATCGTAGTGTTTCCTATTTGTAGCAAATTTTACGCAACTTTTTGTCCTTAGAGTGGCATTGCTCACATAATTATTCTTCACGGTAGAAACATCCAAAAAAAACCTCAAAGATATGGTTTTTGGCATTTAAAATTTTATAACGTTTTTTAGGACGTTCATTTAAACCATTTTGGACAAGTAATATTTGATTCAGAGGAGGAAGTTCTTCCGGTTCCTACAGTTCATCTCGAGGATCCTCCTCTTCGTCCTATGGTTCATCCAGTAGCAGTGGTTACTATTATAGTAGTGGAGGATCTTCAGGAAATTCAGGAAATCAAACGTGAGCGTTAGCCACCAGGCGTCTTAAAAACATGTTCAGGGTTCTAATGATTCTGGGAGGTTTAATTGTATTTATCGTCATTGCAGTTGTAGTTGCTAAATGCGTGAGTTAAAGTTGTTCATTTTAACCAATTAAATGTTTCAGATTCAAGAGTGTGAAGAAGAAGATCAAGAGACTCCAAGAGAAAATGGGATTGTTCCTACCGTCTCCAACACTGTATCTACAACTCACAGTGGAATCAGTTCTCCTGAAAAGAAGAGAAAGGGAACACCACCACCAGCTTATGTTCAATGAGAAAAAATCTCCTTGTTGAGTAGTTCTTTGAGTAAATGTTTTTCATTCTAATTGTATTCGAGCCCAGCCAGTTTGTATAATTCTTGCAACATGGGTGCCAAGTAAGCAAAGAACTCGTTCCTTCTTCTTTGCAAAATTTTCTTTTAACTGTTTTGAGTATCTAAGACATTGCCGACGGAATTCTGCGCATTAGCCTTCTCACTTGAAGTCGCCTACAATGGTAATTGTGGCCTTCGGCCACAAAGGTTAGAGGCTGCGGCCGCTTTTGTGATGGCCTGCGGTCACCTCAAACGGTGATCGTGGACTTGGGCCACATAGGCAAGCGGCCTGCTGCCACCACTGTTCGTGGAAGTGGCCTTCGGCCGCATACTTTTGCACAAATTTCGATGAAATGTTCCTATGTCTGGGTTGGAGGAAATGGGGTGCACCTACACCCAAATTCCTCTGCGCTGCTAACCGAAAGAATGACAACCTTCAAAAGGTACAAAAGATTTTTTCATTCTGATAAGTATGCTGACCGTCCTATGTGTCCAACTCAAAGGATTTTTGCCTAAACTCAGGTCAACGTGTAATACATCTAAATCCTTTAATTTTAGGGAAGAAGGTTGTAGGAAAGAAAACCCAAAAAGGCGTAGCCCCTTTGTGGAAAGTCAAACTAACAGTAGCTGTGCATGAAAAAGATTAGCTTCTACTAGGCTAAAAATCAAATTTTCCTTAGTGTACTTTTTACGATTGTTGCTAATAGGTGAAATAAATGAAATACGGATTCTATCTTGTGTTATACCTGTTTTGCATTCTGCTTATAGAATTTAAGTCTGCTATATATTCACATTTTTTCGGGCATGTGTTCTCTTGCGTTAAATGTCCAACTTTCGTTGACATTTTTTACCTCCAGTCAATGATGACCTCTTTATTGCTGGAAATGTACTTGAAATATTTAAAGCTGCCAAACGAAGGACGTTTGTTGGACCAATTGCGCGTAGGCTATACGCCGGTTCATATCCAATGCCAGGTAGAAAATACTAATGAATCCTCTGATTCCTCGTTGTTTCCCACGCCGAGATGTGGATCTGGCGTCGACAGGGGAGTTTTTTTTTCGTAAACAATTGGGCCGCCGGATGACTAAATCGTCCACTCGTGCCTTGTACCCTACACTCACCAGTCGATGCCCCCCCCCCTATTTTCATACATTAACCGAAAACACTATTCATTTGTAGATGTTTTCTCAACGCTCACCCAAGGAGAATGATAAGCTCGAAACGCTTGCAGAGCGCATTGGAAGGAAGAAAAGTGAGACCTTGGCAAGCGTTCGAATTGTAAGTTCAGTCATACGATTGGTTGATACGAAGCTTCAGGCGAAATTGGTCCCTCTTGAAAAGTGCGCGAAGTCCCAAGTCCAGAAGATTACGATACAAAACAGCATGATGAAGGGCAATGAGATGATCAAGACGACCGACAAGATTGAGAACAACTGTCAGAACAAAGAAAAGCAAACAAAACCTAGAAGTAGCAAAAATCACGCTTCGAAAGGTTGGTTTGACTATTGGTTACCCATAAAACAAGAAAAATATTATTTGAATCGGAATTGCTAACTAACAATATGTAACGAAACATAAAATGAATAGATTTAGGCAAAAGCCAAATTGAGACGTGAGAAATAGACATTACCATTGAGAATTTCGAGACTTCTATGAAAAATGCAACTTTTAAGAGTGAAAAGCGCGGCCAAAATGTCTTTTATTGAACTGAAAGCAAAACCTTTATTGAACTAGTTTTAGTTTAGTGTGTTGAAACTAGTAACGAAAATCTCTATCAGCTACATGTAATTCACCCATGATAAGGTAGTTTGTGTCACCCCCTAATTCCTATATTTTCAGAGAAGAAGGCTGTGGAAAAGAAAGCCAAGAAAGTTGTTGCACCTTTGTGGAATAAGTCGATGAAACAGTATATTAGCAATAAAAAGACTAGCTTATAAATCAACTCGTGTACAACTCATAACAAATGTGGGTTAATTTGTCGTGTAATTGAACATCATTGATTACTGCATAAATTTTGTTGTATTTAACTGTTTTGCTTTGTGTTTAGAGTTGTAGAGTCAGTCTGTTTACAAAATTAGTGAAGGGCAACAACTACCTTTGATTCACAACCAAGAGTCGATTACTTAGGCACAAGAGTATGGTTTTATAAACGTTGCCTACAGTACTATAGCTGTCGGCAACTTGTTGTCCGGCCCAAAACAGCCTTAATGCAATACACAGGCAAGCAAAGACGCAGAGAAAAAGCGGCTTTTTCGCCGATTTCCGTTTCGCGACGGCTATAGAAAGCGGGGCTTTCTTGCAAAAGCGGCGACCCTATGCCGGTGATCACCTGGTCCCATGGTCTAGTGGTTAAGACTCAGGACTTTGAATCCTGCAACCCGAGTTCGAATCTCGGTGGGACCTAATATTTTGCTTTTGGTGGTATATAACAGTTTTGGGGATTAGAAAGACAAAGAGCGTTTCAGAACTGTGAACTAACAAATTTATTTGGCTATCCATCAAATTGAATATTTGGTAGCACACGTAAATAATATGTTTAAATTGCGTTCCGTTTTCCTACGTTTCCCTTTCGTCCCTTCCCTCTTTAGCGTTTGCGCGTTGCCCGTTTTGGGGTTCCTTGTTTGGAAATCATGTTTTGCGTTATGATGGCCGCAGCTGCGTTGCAGATGTCAAATGCAAAACATGTTTGTTTCATTTTTTCAAAACTATTGCGTTTCATAATTTTCATTCGTTCCACAATTTGGGAGTTTTGGATTTCACACACATGTTCAGGATTTCTAGTTTTAACTTTTACATTTTACATAGTTAAAACATTTCCAGATTCAGCGGTCGAAATGGCACGAAAACAGAAACAAAAACATTTCAAAGCAATTCATAGGACATATGAATTATCTTTCCAAAACTGTGAATTTCGGTCTATGTAGCGATTCAACTACGCTTTGAAATATTTTCTACATTATAAGTTCTGGGGTAATTTTGTCCGCTGAATCCACAAATGTTAACTAGAAAACCTAAAAATGTGTGTTAATCCAAAAAATAATAATTGTGGGTTGCGCATATAATTATAAAACGTACTGTATTCTGCATGACAGTAACAATAGCGTAAGTGTTGCAAAATTACTGCGAATTTACTCTTCCTTAGGACACTTTTTTTCAAGTTCTTGAGTTTTCTGGGTTCAAACAGATAATCCAACATAATTTAGACATTTGAAAATTTTCAAGATCCAGTAGAAGACAACTCAAAATGAACGTAATTTCCCTTTCCGTCTGGTCACATGGCGGTGATTTGGCAGTGAGGCATCAGTTTTTTCCTCGTCGACCCGCCAAACACGTCTTTGTCCGTATCTGTCGGTTCGGCATCAGTTTTTCCCCCTTAATGTTTTTTCAGGCCATGTCTTGATAAATCGGGCATTTTTAAAACTTCAAGTTCCTTTTTTAAATCAACCGCTTGTGATTGGGAACCTTGCCTGCAATCTGAAAACTTCCCTCTAGTTCATCTGACATTCGCAGAGCAATCGACGATCTTATCAGATTGTAGCTGATATTTAAAGCGAAATAACGTAATGTGTAATGTTTTTTAACAGAAGCGCTTGCGCTTCCGCTGGAAAACTGAGAAAAGACGATAACGTTCATTTTGCCTATTATGACAAAGACGGACACGTAAATCGGAGGGTAAACTGAACACACGTAAATCGGAGGATAAATGTTAAAAAGCGACTTTTGTCTCTGCGCCTTCTCTAATTACACGCTCTCTCGCCTGAATCTATTGCCGCAGGCGTGCTTCAAGAAGACCAACCAATTCTTGTAGATTTCCTAAACTAGTTTTTGGTCCGTCCCTTTTGTGGAAGTAAATTGTGCCGTGGTGCTGACTGCAACCCTTCGGCAACATCAAGAGCCACCTTTTTCGGACGCAGCTGCACTGCACGTGTTCTCTTCCATGGAATGACTAACTTTCTTTTGCGTTCTTTACAAACGGGAAAGAACTTGACGACAGTTTCAATTTGATTGGGCGCCAAAATAGTTCTTCAAATCCAACATAAGGAACTTCTCACGTTAGAGAACACAGTGTGTTCTTCCATTGTTAATCAGCCTTTTGACATGGGAAACCGCCGGCGCGCTGCTTTCAACCCGCCGCCATTTTGAATCACTTTTCCCACGAACAATCAGGGTGCAATAGAGGCACGAACGTCCCTAAAGTGCAAACTTTCTGGTTGAAATTCTTCTATTTGCCGGTAATCTCTTTCTTGTATTTTTTTTTCATAATTGGCACTTCATGCTGATCTCTGTGCCTCATTCTCAGCTCGTTTATAAATGGCGATTTGCCTCCCTTTCCTTATTTATTGTTCTCTTCATCATTTTTCATTGTTGTGCTTTCTCTGTTTGTGATCTACCGTTTCTTTAGGACATCGGCGAGAAAAAACCGTATTTTCTCTGCGTCTTTGCTTTTACACGCTATTTTGCCTGCATATCGCACGAGTTCTGCATATGGAATGTTTTTGGCAGTATTCCCATTTGACGAGAGTGAGAGAGGGATGGTGCGGTGAGCAGCGAGGAGAGGGTTGCAAAGGGGGACCGGGAACTGCTTTGGCGCAAAGCGGGACCGCACCCGAACATACACGTGTGAAGATCAACGTCAGGCCGCGAAGCGGCCCGATGCGGCCAAAGCCCGCATAAATGAGTAGGCAGCGCAATCGAACGGTCGAAGGCCGCCGAACCCAGTAGTGACGAACGTCGTAGGCGGGCCGTCGCTCCTGGTGAAAAACAGTTTCCTACGCAAACTCAGCGGCCATGTTCCTGCAGCTGTTTCTTCGCCCTCTTTACTTCAAATGCTGTCTCGGCAGAAAAATTAGGTCATCGTGTTTTAGATCCCCTAGGTAGCTTTATAATTAGCGAGGGCGCAGAAACAGTCTATTGCCAGTAGTTTTCTTATCACCCACAGCGTTTAAAACTAGTTTTTTCTAATCCTTCTTTTGAATCTAGTTTTATTTTTGAAAACTCACCTCACTAATGCAATTCCACCTATTCCAACCCGAAACAATTCTCCTAGAAAGCACTTAGACCCGGTTTTACGGCGAGACCAACCATGGCAGTGGGCCGGCCCGTCCCGGCCCAGGCCCGCTCAAAGATTTATGTCATATTCCAATGTAAAAATCACCAAACACACAGAAATTCGAGAAATTCGTGTCAGCCTGGCCCCACTTTTTGTCATTTCAAATTTCTCGCGTAATTTTCTAACAAATCAAGTTTATCGAACTTTTACCGTCATCACATAGCGAAAATTCCCTTTTCATCAAGCGTTATTGGCCAGGGCGCCCCACACTCTTCCCTGAAGAGTCCCTGTTTATGCAAAACAGTCCTTCTCGGGCAGCGCGTGATGGGCGGAGTCACCAAAGCCACTCGCCGTCGTGTACCACTCCGATCCGCTCTTCGTTTCTCATGGCCTGCCGCATTCCTAAAGAAAAGAAACATTACGCTCTTTGTATCCGTTCGTGGTCATTCATATCCGATCTCACACGATAGATGCGTTTGACTACGCCTTGTCCTTTCCCAACTTTTTCAGCGATCTAGTGTTTTGTGCTTTTTATTTTAATGCAAACACTGTATTCATAAGTAAGAATGGATTTTCAGGTAAAATGGACTCTGACCGTAACAAAGACGACGAAACCCCACACGAACAGGCCTGCGATCAGTCGGACACTTCTAACACCGACAGGTAACGTCTAAAATTCCTATTTCTCTTAAAAACCCACTAATATATCTTATCGAAATCTGTTTCAGTATTCCCGCCGACATGATGGTCGACCCTGTCGAGGAAACTGTGAAGAAGGACAACGACATTACCGCTGAAGTCGGAGAATCGGAAGAGCAGAAGGCAGAATTGAGGTATGTTTCCATTTCAGTCAACGTATGGTAGTACCTGCGCTCTGATGAGGAATTAGGGGAAGTTCGAAAGTGAGCGCTCTTTTTGCGCTAACATGTCGCGATCTTACATTAACGGACAACTTAGCAGACCGTTTACTCGCATACCAGAGGTGCTGGTATGCTGTGCTGGTTCCAGAGGTATAAATGCTGGTCGAACATGTCATAAGTAGTGTGCTCGTTCTATTGGATAGTCAAATATGTTGGCGAAGTTACCTAGGGCTAGATAATGTGTAGCTACATGGAGCAGTAGGATGTCATTCCGAAGCTCTGAGTTTTGGAGAAGACTGTGGAATGATCACAATAATGTAAATTAGTCAAAAATCAAAGCTCCGCTTCGCCATTTTTTTCTCTGAATTCGCCCGCATTCGCCCGCATTCGACCGAACGGTCGCTTCCCGATCTTGAATAAAAGCGCCCTTCGACAGCATCGGCGCTACTTCCCCGCCTTACTAGATAAAGGCGTAAACGCTTAGCGCCCCACGCTCAGAGCTTCCCGCCCGTACTTTGGAATCATCACCTCGCTTTCCCACCCCAGCGCCCTCTCTTCTTTTTGGAAATGGCTCAATTTACCTAGTGCTCTGCTGATAACAAATAAACAGAGAACTACCAAATTTACATAGTGATTGCGCCATATATACCGAAAACTGTGTCTTCCTTTTTTTGATCGGTCGCCTTTGCCGTAAAATATTCTTGGGGTGACAAATAACGCATACTTTCACTTACTACCGTTTGCGTCATTTATGACCTACGCTTTCGTTGCGGAACTTTATTTTCTTATTTCCGCGTTTTCATTTTCTGTCATGGATTGGTACTAGCAATGCGTAGACATTTTTTAATCACTTTCTTTTGCGAAAATATAAATAAAGAAGTTCGGCATAGGCGGGAATTAAGTTGGTTTAATGGATAAAACTTCGAATTTGGCGGCTTGCACCTAGTTGTATGAAAGAAAGACTATCCTTTCGTTAAGCCTCTCTCTCCTGAACGTGTCGAAGAACGATGGAAACACCGCCGATGTCGACGTTCGTCGTCAGGATGATGAGCAACTTGCCGCCAGGAATGACGTCATCATCTCGGTGGACGAAACTGCTGACATCGAGCAGTTGCCGAACGTGGATACCCAGGACAAGTGAGTTTTTGAGAACCATTAAATTTGTGCGGAACAGGAAAACTTTTCATACTGCAAGATATATTGAATTTTGTTCAAATCTAGAAGTATTCTGTTCACTGGGTTTTTAACTGTGTTTTCACAAAATCAGCTAAATTACTGTCACAACAAATTCTAATCTCAGCGCGCTGACCATCTCATTTAATCCGACAAAAATTTCTACAAATGGAGGAATGGTATCTCTCATTTCCTCTCTTGGTTTGCACCCAGTCCTAAATTTCTCAGCCCGCGGGGGGTGGTGTAGTCGAAAGGGAGAGGCGGGTGCCAAAAGGCAGCCGGGAACCGGAGCGCAAGAGTGGTCGGCCGCTTTTTGGTATGTATTTGCTAACGTTAGGCTCTATGTACATGTTTGTGCTAACGTTAGGCCCGCGAAGCGGCCCCAGGCGGCCCGAGGCCGCGTAACTGAGCACACAAAGGCCGTTGAACCTCGAAGACAAAGACTCGCACAGCGGGGCTTTTATTTCTGATTAATATACAAACAAAAACATTCGCAACAGTATTATGAGTCAGCCACACTATTTCGAAATAGTGACATCATACTGTTTATATCTCAGATCTTTAAAAAAACAAACGAAACGGCAGAAAGTGCTTAAATTTGACTCATAAAAAGTGCAAGTGAGTCAAGTGTGATATTTCGTGCCGAGTTTCGTGCCGATTTAGCGTCGTGCACATAAGAACATGAGACCAGGGAGATTTTTTCAGTCCGTCTAGGAGCATCACTCTGCAGCTGGAGAACCATCGTGACCTGCCGAACATGTTCCAGTAACGAATTTAAGAAATCCCCCTAAAACCGATTTTAGCCGTTCATGCTGCTACCGTCTCGCCGTGATGCTTATGATTGTCGTGTTGGGAGGCTTTTTTGCGTACCTTTTCCGCGGCTCGCCTGTTGATCCGTTGCAGTCTGCCCACAATGAAAGTAAGGTCGCTCGATTACAAGGCAGAAAGTATCATTATAGCGGCTCGTCAGCTCCTCGTGGCGCCGTGCAAGAATGCCGTCATTGAGAAGACGCATCAGGGAGAGAACCTGAACTACGTCGTGAGGCTTCGTTTCAAACCGCGGGACACTGACGCGAATGAGATCAGCAACGCCTTCTTGGAGGTAAGTTTTACAAAGTTCAGACAAAATGAAATTTCTCAAAATGTTGAAGTGAATATAATTGATCGGTATCTTCAGCGTCTCCCATTTTAAGACGCGTTTTCTGGTAAAGTCGATCTCGTTCCAGTAATTTTCGCTCCAGTAAGCACTTATTCTAAAACGTCTAATATTGACAAAATACTTTACGCTAACTCCAAAAAAGCTAATAATATAGTGGAAAAACATTTCTATTCTATTTTTTTTATGGAGAATTCAAAACTAATAGTGTCACAGCGCGTTTTCTCAAGACCGAAACTTGGTGACCGCAAACTGCGTTTTCACAAGTTTTACGATGTTTTTGCTAGAAATGTTGCATTCAAAGTGTTAATTTCCTTAAAAATAAGCAAGAAATCGCGTTTTACATTTTGTTCAAGCTACCAATTGCGCCAACCCTGATTTTCATAGCTAATCTAGGAGCTGAAAAAGACATTAAGTGCTTTAGGGTCCTTAACGCCCTACCAAATTTTTTTTGTTGCCTAAAAAACGAGTTTTTAGCATTTTTGGGTTAAGCTTAATAAATTTTGTCAATTTTAGACGTTTTAGAAAAAATAAATTCCTTTTTCATACACCTGTGGCTGGAATATATGAGAAAACATTCCTTAAGTTTGAGAAGTCCGAGTTTCGAAACGTGACGCAAAAACCATTAATTGCTATTTAGAAAAACGGTCTACAAAGTCTCCAACAATCAAACACTTCTAAAACTACGAAAAACACATTTCAGATTTTCGACGACGCTGGCAAGATGTTGGGATCCACTGACCTTATCAACGGCCATCAGCTGATGGATGGCGACCACCGCATTTTCGAGTTTGTGACTGAAATCCGCCTCTCGCCGTCTACCTACCGCCTGTAGACAAACACAAAAAGCCTCCCTAACTTTGCTTTTAGGTCTAATCCTCAGAACCTCCTCGGCAAGTGGTCCTGGCAGAAGGGAAAGTGGGGAGATCCGAAGGGATGGCACTCCGCCTCTGAGGACGTCGACATCGAGGTCTTCTGCTCCGCTCCTGCGAAGAATACCGACTGAAAGTACCCTGGCGTAAAGTTCACTTGAACCGGTTTATGGGTGCCATACATGTAGTTTCACTCGCTTCTCCTCACTTCAATTAGCTGTCTTGTAACTTCTCTCATCTTACTGCTCAATTGTGAGTTGCTCATTGTAGACATTTGAAGTAAAGATCATAGTAGAATCCGTTTGTTTCAAAGAAAGATGAAGCCCTAAGAGTATTCTAGCGTAACACACCGAACAAAACGTTGTCGCGGATGCGTCAGTCCTACAACCGATGGGCCAGTTTTTGTAGGTCGGGAAGATTGTAAGATAGAAGGATCGCCGAGTAGGAATGATCTAAAACAAAAGGGTCGTCGAGCGCGGTATGTGGGACCAGCTCTAAATGCAACTAAAGGAGCATGCCGATCTGAACCGGAGAAAGTAGTATTATCTGTTTAAAAAAAACAAAGCAATTTAAGGCCAGATTTCTCATAAAGCCAAGAAGTTTCCATTGGGTTCGCCATAAAATTGTACGTCATACTCCGTATTTAAAATTTATCCACTTTGGGGGGGGGGATCCCAAAAAGACATAAGCGGTTGTATAACCTTCTCGCAGGTTGCATGTGCCGGCGGCACTGCCTGCGCATCCGTGATTTTAAAAAAAAACAGAAAATTGAACCCATTTACAGAAGGATGCTTTTTTGGCGTAGAGTTTGATGGCAAATCCAATACAAACAGTCTTAATTCAAGAAATCCTCAAGAAATATGCAAAAAACGTGTTTTTGTCCCGAGGTCTGCAGCTTCACTTGGAAGCGTGATAGCAAAATACTGAACTTTGAATTTTAAATCAATTTAAAATTTCAAAACATCCAAAATGAAAGTTTTTACGATGTACATTGAATATATAGCTTTCACATGTAAAACTTACACACAAATCGATGTGCGTGCCCCGGAGGATGCCGAGCTGATGGGCCTTACAAGACGTTGCGACTAAATAGTTAATATGTAGCAAACTCTGTAAGTATTTTAAGCTTATGTTATCTGAAATAGTTGGAAATGAAATTCCGTTTTGTGTTTATGGTATAACATTAGTTTCGTCTTCTCGTAAATGGAAAGTGACCCAAAACTCAAGCAATATGTACCCAATCTAAAATGAAAAAAATCGGTAAGGAACCGTCCTGGCCTTGAGTCCTCCTGGCCTTCCTGTGTTACTTGAGTCTTAGAGATATCGCGTCTGAATGACCTAGAATTCTTTTTTCACGTCTGGTGCGCAGCCAGTTTTCGGGAGAATTGCGCAACAAGGTACTTGTGCGCAATGGTTACGCGAATTTTGTTGTAATACCCATGCCAGTCATATGTGAAAGAGGAACACATCGCATTATCATTTATAGCCTGATTTACAATTTTACATTCACTCCCCTTTGATTCACCATGTGAGATAATGAGTATTGTTATACCGCCGATAAACTGAAAAATCGAGGCCAGAAAAGGACATGTTTTCAACCTTGCCTGACCATGTGGTCGTGGGCGGGGCCTGGCTCGTCTCACAAACTTCTCGGCCCGGCCAGACCCGAACTGGATTGTTTTCGACCCGCTCACACCTTTTTAAAATAGGTTTACAGGCTAAGGTAAAATTTTACATTGTGTTGCGATAAAATTACCTACAAATAAAAGTTGGATTAATTATATAACTAAAATATTTATTTAAAAATAACAGCACCTTAACTTAAGATCATTCTTTACAAAGACGCTTCACTACCCCCTATTTGCTCGATCCTAGCATGATCGGGCGGGTTCGGTCCGGGCCCAGCTGGGCGGGCCTGGAAATTTTCTCGGCCCCGCCCAGTACAGCCTGACTCGGCCCGGGACTTGCTGATACCGATGTTTGCCACCCCTGTCCCTGACAGTCCCTCTTTCTCTGATCTAACCGAGGTGTTTATCCGCATAAACAGACTCGTCGCAAAGACAAAAACAAACCCTTTGTTGCCGGTGCGTGTTTACATTCGATCCGACAGGCCAGATGTTCTGTGCCAGATTCTACAGTGCGTTCACATACTTCGCTAGGTTTCTGTGCTCTCCGCTATTTTATCTCCAAAAGTTACCCCTTCTTAAAAATCTGCCGACCTAAAACTATGTAAGATGATAAGTGGGCAATACAACATTCGTACGAAACCTTTTTCCAACCAGAGTGCTCCTGCAGCACATTCAAAAGGCCAATCGTGGTGGGATGTTTTCGAATTTGGTAGAAAGATGTTTCCTGATTATGTGACTTTGATGTTGCCTAACAAGACTGCTGGGATAGGAGATGATATCATACTCCTGTCCAGAAAAAATCTTAAATTGTTGAAATTAGCAAATTTAATGAACCTGAAGCGGTTTGGCGTCTTTAAAAGTCCCTGACTTCTGTGGGTGTACCTATGTTTATTTCAAACCTACAAGATTTCCCGAACTGTTAATCTACTTTCAATTTCAACATTTCTCTCTTTGTTTATGTTGACTTAGCTGAAAATAAAAACCGATCTTACATTGGAAAGGTTTCAACGTTAGAAGCAGTAATTATCTTCATACGCATTTCACAAAGATTCGCGTCTTGAACAACGCGTGAAAGAAATGCGCGGCTGATTCAACTGCGCTCCGCCGCCAAACCTCGTGCTTATCCCATTTCGGAGCAAACACCCTAAAATCTTTCAACTTTCTTCCGCCCTTCACATTTCTTTCGTTTTTGTTGAAAAGAATGTTTAGCGCACAATCCATTATTAGTATTTTCAGCTTTTAATAAAATTTGACTGAAATTTTGGAATTCTGGGACGAAAATTCACGTAAATCAAACTAATATAATTTTTAGTATGCTGCCTACATACACCTTTGTTGTATAAACGCACGTTAAAAGTTAACCAAAAGCGTTCATTTTGCAAGTAAACAAGTTGTGGGTAGTCCTGCGCATGTGACCAATCGGCGGAGGCATGTTTATTTACACTACCGTAGTTTTGGCGCAGCGGTTGGCTTCCATGGGAAACTTGAGGACATCAGTTTTTATTTAAATTTCATTAACTTCGCAACCTTTTTTAACTCCTGTTGAACAATCAAAAAACTTAGTCGCAGATCAGTCGATCAGGGACTCTTTCATCTTATTTCGTTTCTCAATTCACGCGTTCACCTTCGTTGTTAACCCAGATAGCCTGAAGTGGTGGTTCATTCTAGGTTTTTAGCGGCGCGTCCGCTGGCCTCTCCGTATTTTACGTACTCTCTTGTACGTTCTGCAGCTGGCGCGTTGCAGATGCGTTTCTTTTCATTCCCTTGGTGAAAAAAACCCGAGTCAAACACTTGTTTGTCAGTATCTCTTCCCCATTTACCCCGAGGTTGCATGTCGTGCCCTACAATTTCAATCTTTTTCATCAAATACACTTTTTTCTTTTAACTATATACTAATTAAGGTAATATTTTCTTTCTGAAGCAAGCAATGCAGTGTGATCTCGATTCCCTTTTGGTAAGTTCTTCTTTGGTTGATATAATTTCCTACTTGAATGTGATTGAATTGGCCCCTGGACAAAGCGGCCATATGCAGCGAAACTGAGGCTGCGAAATCTTGGGCCAAAAATGAACTCTGCTAAATAATGAAGTACAATCCAATGAAAACCATTTTCAGGAGGAGGGCCTCCCGCGCAGCTCCAATGTCATGTTTGGGTCAGCAGTCGCTGGGAAAAACGATGGTAAGAATCGTTTAAGAAACATCTAAATAAAATTTTTAAAGATGTCCTGGAGATTCCCGATCCGTCCGATAAAATGGAGATGGATTTCGAAGAAGACGCTTTCGGGCGACTCAACAGCAATGATAACTGGCTTGGAACGAGCCTCATCGAACTCATGGTGAGGAACACATTAAATTTTACTTGTAGTTAACTACCGGCGGTCTTCTTTGCTTTTGAAACCCCAAAAAACCATTTGCAGGAATCTTTGCCGGAGGTAAAGCCTACGGAAGGTACTCCGCAGTCATCTTTGCCGGAAGTGAAGAAACGCACTCCGCCACCAAATTCCCCAAAAGGTAAATTTTATAACATAAGCGTTGATCTACAGTTATGTTATAGCATCTTTGAATGTCTCTTCTCCAGAATCGTGTTGTGGCTTTGGCGGGGCCCAACATTCCCATTCGCCTAGGAGTTATCAGGCAATTAAGGATAAATTAGAGGTTGGTTTTAATATACTCTTCAAAAGCGCTTTTTTACCCTGTAAGCAGCAAATTCGCAACTTTGTGGTTTATCACTAGTAGCTTCTATGGCTTGCGGCCGTATTTACACGCTTACAGGTCATTCAGTCAAACACTGTACAAACAGGGGACTCGCGACATTATAAAAACGCACCCTTAGGCCGCTCAATTCTGCGGCCGTAGCCTTTTTTGCCAATGATCGCTAACGCTGATTTGGGCCGAGGAAATGACGTAGGACACGCTTTGGGCCGCAACCATTCCCAACCCCGCAGTAATCGGTAGAAATGTACGTGGTGCTCCGCTGACAAACGCACCATAGCAATTATATATAAGGCATAAGGCCTTGTTTCAAGACAAGGAGGGAATGTGCGCTACGGCTGCTCAAACAGCCGACCTGCGACCGCGCAATCAGGCAATTACCGCACAAACTGGCGACTTGCTACCGAATAGAAACGCGGCTCCTGGCCGCTCCGGTAGGCGGCCTGCGGCCAAAATGTGTTTCGGTGCCAATGATTGTCGTTACTCTGCTTTCCGCTAAGGAAATACTGTAGGACACAAAAAAATCGGGTTTCAGTCGATCTCACGTTTTATTATACAAGTGCATTAAAATGCGAAAAAACCACTATCTTGTTGCAGAAAATCTTCTCTATCGTTGTAATGCAACGTGTAAAACAATTTATTCAATTTCTAGAATTTCCTAGCTCCTCAAAGTACAACACTTTGTGAGCTAACAAATTTGGCTAATAATGGCTTGGAAAAATTTTAGATCTTCCTTTAAGAAGCATTTATCATGGCATACCAACGGCATTGATTAAAAATTTTCAGCAAGAACTGCAAGATCTTCGAAATCAGCCGGACTATCAAGATGTCTATAACGAAGCGATCAAAAGTAAGCGAGGTTGAAATCAAAAAAGATGGTTTTGCAGAGGCCCAGCTGAATCTGATGAAAAATCACAGACTCATGCGTTTGTGGAAAATCGACCCGCCTCCGATGAAAATTTCCAAGACGATCTCGAAAAAGGTAAGGTTTTGTTTAAAACGGTTCTTCGCATTTAAACTGCTCTTACGTAATCACGAGTTTATGCAGCCGTTTCATTCGGTTTTGTGTTTGGGAAAACGATTTTATATTCGTACCTAAATTAATGTTTTCAGACAACTCGGCCCCACAAATAAAGCGATGATGGTCTACTTCAGTTACATCGCTTTTTTTATATGTGTGTGCCTTATCATTTGTAAAGCATGTATCATTCAGTCCATCCACTATCCCCCGGTTACTGATTACGCACCGTGTATACAATTTTGTAATAAATAGATTGAATTTTCTGTTTTATCTCAGAAAGCAGTTAATCACTGACATATCATGTGAAATGTATTTCTAACTTGGTACTTTACTAATGTTCCTTTATTTTCACTTTTGAAACTCTCTTGTTCAAAATAATGTATCCTTTGCATGTCGTATGGATCCTGCACGGCTGGTTGCCGTGCAACGGCTTATTATTGCGCCACCCGTGCGCTCGCGGCGACAAACAGTAGTTATTGACGCCTTGCCATGCTGACTTCATTTGACTGATAGTTTTGTTTTAAACGCTTTACATTTCTTTTAACAAACGATTTCGGCAACGAAAAGTTGTTTGACCTGTGTTGGCAAAAACTTGAGTGAGTTAGGATCCCACTGTTGAAGCGGATAATGGAGACCGTATTGATTGTTTATACACTTAAGGTCAAGTTGATTACGCCCTTTGTTTACAACTGACGCTGGCGACTGTTCCCAGCAAGCGAGATCCTGGCAAAGCGAGAAATTCGCTTTTTTCTCGTTCCCATGACTTTTGAAAAGTGTAGCGCAACATTTGTTATATTTTTTGGTGCAGACATTTTGTAGTTTTTCATGTTTGTAAAACGGGTATGGAAAACCTGCTTTGTTTAGTCCCAACATTTTTTTCATCCCCCGGAAGTTTGAAAAAGTTCCTCTAAAATTGGGATTTCGTTATTTCTCACAACTATCTGTTGTTAAATAAGTTTTATGTTCTAATATTAAAGCATTTAGAAAAGAAATGGCTCACTACGGCGCATTTGAGAACATCAACACCAGTATTTGTCCGGAGGTAACTGAAAACCACACATTTTTCCATTATACGTTTCTAGGACTGGGAAGAACAAATCTCACTTCAACCCTTTTATCAGCCTGCGATTGTCGGTCGACCTGCTGCCTTTAACAGCGCCAACTATCCTACCCCCGTTTTGGAAAGTAAGTTTACTTTTGGTTTTTTTTTAGTTTTTATAATATAGATAGAACTTCTTCTGCACCGTCAGCTGACTTGCCCCACAGTTTTGAACATTTCAATCCTGGACAGACGACTCTGCCGCAGAACGGAGAAGAAAATAGGCGGGAGATTCATTCGCCCGATCTGCCGGTATGCATATTTTCGTTTATTTTTGTTAAACTTTTTATCCTTGTGAGTACGGTTACACTATACGTGAAGAAAAGCCCAGTTCGATGACGGCGTTTGGGAAAAAACTTTTTCTCACATCATATATACTAACAAATTTTTCGTTTGCAACTTGTGCGTAGTTTTTAGAGCGTGGTTCCACAGCTACCTTTGAACAGCCCTCTTTAGTGATTGAGCTGGATTCATAAATACTTTTTGGTTTTTAAAAGAAAGTAGGAGAGTTTGTCATCAGAAGGCTTCCTTTTTTTGGCCAACACAGCCTTGTCTACAGAACTCATGTGTGTAATTCAACTTGAAGGTGCTTAAAACGCTTAAACAAAAAATAACATGTTTAATCCGTAAAAGAATTTAATTGTATTGGGTTCGTCAACGTCCAGCATTTTTATGTCGTAGTATAAAAAACTACAATCTATCTGAAAATGTTGTTGTTAGTATGCTAATTCGAAACACAGATTCCGTTTTTTTTTTCAAGTCAACCCGACGAAGATTATAGAATTTTATGAGAACCAAGAGTGTTGCAACAATTTTTGTATTACATTCTCATGAAAACGATAAATTATGTTTAGCATAACAAAAATGAACGATCAACTCCGTTTTTGGGTTGTCAGGTTCCTGTAGCCCAGACTGTGGTCGTGCCTGCATTTCTCTATCTCGCTTCACCAAGAATCAATTTTTAAAAAATGTCTTTCAACAATTATGGATATCAAAACAAAATATATAGGTTTTCACTACGAAACCCTTGAAATAGAACCCGAAAATTTAGTTCTATTTGGTGGCATTTTGAGCGCGCTTAGCCGAAGTTGCTTAAATCTTGCAAGTAACCGTTTTATATGATTGGCGGCATGCTACGTTTTTATCTAAATTCATTACAAATTTTAGGGCTTGTCTTCCCCTCAAAAAACGCTGTGACGTGCGCGGCTTCAGCAGTCAGCCCTAAACGCACACCGATAGTTTGGGCTAACGAGGGCAAAAACAGCTTTGATTGCCTTCTTTATTAAATCTTTTAAAAGAGGGCAACTTAAAAGCAAAAAGAACAAAAGTTTTGTTTTTACCAATGTACCAAAATGATTTAGAAAGTTAAACGGTTTCTGCTGGGTCCTGAATACAACGAAGACACCAACATTCTTAATGGATCTACGATCTCTCGAGACATCAGTGATTTGCCACTTCATAAACAAAGCTAGTTTGAAATTCTGTTTTTCTACGTTGTCAGAAGAAGAACGAGTGAGATCCATAACATTTTTTGCAGATTTGGAAAATCCGGAAGAAGAAGAAGAAGAAGAAGTTGAAGATCCCTTTTCCACGGCGGAACAACCAACGCAAGACAATGGGTGGGACCTAGTGTGGAATATGATAGGAGAACGTGTAAGTATTTATATTTTTTTTAATCTTTTCACTCTGCTTGTAGCGCAATCGGCAAACAAATCTTTTCCACTTTACTTGTAAAGTTCAAGTTGCAAAAATAAAGTCATCGGCGGAACTTTGAACTGTTAACGTTTGCAATAGACTTCAAAACAAATTATAAGGCAATGAACCAGAGTGGTCGGCCGCCTTTGGAACCGGACCCAAGCGATCATAAGTCAGCTAAGCTAGGCCGCGAAGCGGCCCGAAGCGACCAAATGACGCAACACGAGAGCGGCCGCATGTCGCGATATCGAACGGTCGAAGGCCGTGGAACCCATAAAGGAAAACGTAGGCCGCCGAACCCAGAAGGCAAACACCCGTGTAGCGGGGCTTGACTTTTGGTAGTTTCATATCCATAAACCTCTAAAGACTCAAAAACAAGCGCTGATTCTCTTCGGTGCCGAAAGTTTGCTCAAAGTTAACCTACAAACGAGTTTAGAAGAAGGATGCTGACGAAAATGCTAATGTGATGCCCGATGTAGAGGAAGAATCAGAAGAATCGGCTTACGATGAGGATTCAGAGGATGACGACCGACACAGCTTTGGTTCGTCCGTTCCAAGTGAGCTGGCTCATCATATACAAGTACGTTTATCCTTTTTTGCTTTCAACTTACAAGGGTAATTCCACTTCCACTAAAAATCACTAATTCTTCAGGCGAGCTTTTCAAGTGAAGAAGAAGATTTCAACCCAGATGATTATCCAGTGCTTCATTCTGAGCGTATGTTCAACCAATTTACATTTCTCTCTCTCTCTCTCTCTCTCTCTCTCTCTATCTCTATCTTTCTATCTCTCTTGCGAAAATAAGCATGTTTATGATTTCATTTTCAGATTCGGTTTGCAAGCCAGAAATGCAACAGTTCCCCAGTTTTCTTCCAAGCTTGCGGCCAAAAGGTTTCGAGATGCTACGCCGAAGAAACGTCATTATTGATCCCACCAAGGACGTGATTGAGCCGGGTACTGTGGCAGTGGTGACCACCAGGAATCCGGAAGAAATGCCAGAATTCTTGAAGGCTGACTGGAAAGACTTTTCGCGTATGATGGTAGGCTAAACATTCTTTTTGGTTTCATATTTCTTCTTCAAGGTTACCGGAGTACCCAAAGATGACGTACAGAAGATTGCGAAGCAGATGGGGGACCTCAACGTTCGCGAGGATATTAAAAACAGTCAAAAGGACTACTTCCACGGATCGTATTACAGCTTGAAGGTAGGTAAAATAAGTTTAAATGTGAAACATCAATAGTTTAATTCAAAAATTCCAATATCAAGTTTGTAATAACTTTGCTTGTTACTACAAGGCTTTGAACCAATTGAAAAAGGTGCTCACGAGAAATAAATTACTAGTGAGATTTGGTAGTCATTGAAACATGTATGAAGCAAAGTGCCCCGACTCCCCAACCGTTTTAAAATTTTCTTCAACCAATACGAAAACCCCAACAACTAACTTTTTTTGTTTAAACCGGTGACTGAGCACTGAGGAGGTTAGCAGAACCTTTCTCCTTGACACAAGTTTAAAAATAATGCACTGTTTCAGGACTACCAGGGTGCCAACGAACTGTGGAATTTCGGCCGCTGATTTCGACTGGAGTTTTTTTTTAATTAGTCGTGGCACTGTTTTAACAACTTGAAATATGTATTCTTACCGTTATGTCTATCAAAGCAGTATTTTTTTAGGACCAAGAATCTGTTTACCTTATGGCATATTCCATCTTTTCCAACAGTGTATTTCCTTTATATCGTTATACACCCAACAAATTGTTAAACCTGTAGAATGGATTCCATTTCCTAGAACAAATAAATCTCGTCTTCTTTCTCATTCTGTAAATGTGTCAATTTGTGTTTGAGGCGATTTGGTACACACGGTTTAAAAATATTTTCAAACCACCAGATGCGCATGCTTTTACGGGTGGACAGAGCATTCTGAAATGGTTTTGCTGAATTCACCCCCGATCCACTTTTAGGTGGGAATCTAGTCCGCAAAAATTACCCTTCACACAGAGCCGGTAAAAGAGTGAATCTATTTAACACCCTCAAAGAATTTTCTAGAAAGTCACATGTCATTTTTCACCCAAGTCACATGAATTTGCCTTCTTCATTTTTCAAAAAACACGAATCGTTGTAGCTAAGCGTTTGCTAGAAATCGTTGCGGTCCTTGGTTTTTCTTTCTCCTTCGGCAGGTTGCAGTTGTGAACAATGTCTTTTCTTGACTTAAGGTGCTTTATTTGATTTGTCAAGACATGCCCAGTTTTTTCATACAAGCAAATTGTCGACACGACTTCTGAAAAAACGCTTAGAAAACCTTTTCACTTAGAGACAGTGGTATATTTCAACCAAAATTGACGGTGCCCTATTTAGCCCAATTCCAACAATTTCATGATTTTGTGGGTTTTTTTTAACATTTGAGAAATACGAATGTTATTAATTTGCTTTTCATGTTCGTCAAATGAACTTCTAAAAAAACGAAGAATTCTTCCACTTAAATAGACGCTGCATTTCAATTTTTACAGGCGCTGCCCTTCCTGTTTGAATTTGGATTAGGCTTAGGCAATAACAAAAGAAACAAAATGAAATACAAAATCAACTTGTGTTTTTGTAGCAATTAATATCAATTTCATCCCGACATCACTCTCATCTAAAAACCCCCTAAAACAGAAATGACCAGAATCTCTGCGATAAAAACTCAGTAAAACAGAATATTTGTGGATATTTCATTGACAACAACAACCGAACAGCGACCGTACTTTAAAATCACGAGAGTCACGAGAGTCGAACTGCAAGTATGGGTAAGGGTCGATTAACTAAAGTTTCAACAATGGAAGGAACGATTAACATTGCAAAAGAACAGTCTAGACTACTGAGGAGGATACCTTGGGATCCTGCATTCCAGCATGCGCTTCGTGAGGAGGCATGGTTCCTTGACCAGAATGGACTTGCTGCATGAACTTCTACTGCTCGATCACGTTGGGATCTGAAAATTAAGATTTCGTGTTGGGATGCGAACTGACACAGAACAAAAACGAAATCAGGCAAAATCTGAACGGCTGGCAGCTGTTGGGGCACCGCTTCGGCCTTAGTCTGCTTGTACATCTGCTGGCGAATGTTGGGGTCGGCTTTGAAAGAGGGCCTCAGATTGGCAGGAGCCATCTGAAAAGTAGAATGAAATATTACAAGAAAAGCAGCGTACGCTTTGGGATCCACAGGGCTGCTTCTGTCTTCCGAATTTACTCGGTCCAAGGACTGTGTTATCCTGCTGAGAAGAGAGTTTCAACGACAGCATCCTATCGATCAAGGGAACCTAAAAACCAAATGTAAGCAAAGCAGCTACAAGTTCCTCGCCGGTAGATGTACGGGTCCATGACGAGATGGGACCCACTGCATCACATTCGGTTGCGCGATCACATTGCCGTCTGAAAAATAAGATTTCGTTGAGCGACGTAAAAAGAAAGAAATAGCACAAAAGAGGAAAAAACGCCAAACTCACCAGGAGGAAAACATCCGTGTGGAGCAGGTTGCACGGGCATCATCTGCTGCTGTTGCAGCTTCGACTTAACTGGCAAGGCCTGCGGCTGCTCGGACTTTCTCTTGCGGCTGTAACCCATGACATCCTGCATGGGACCAGTAGGTGGCATCAGGCGGGCGGGAACATCCTAAACCGTACATTTATAACGCACAAAGCTTTTTTTCGGACCTGAACTGCAATTATCATGTTTTCATATTTAATCTGTGTCTGGTATGTATGTGGTACATTTAATCTGTATTTGGTATGTATCGCATATGGTATATGGAAGGTGTTGGGGCATTGCCAAATGTCACAACCTAGAACGTTCCAGAATCTTCTATCAGATTCTGGACCTCTTTCCATATCCTACCAGAATGTTCTATCACATTCTGGTATATTCTATTACCTTCGAGATCTTTCTCGAACCTTCTAAGCTCCGCCCCTTTTCTTCTAGAACCTTCCATGGTTACCCTATATAAGCCGGAGTTTCTCATTGTTTTTCGTTCATTGTTTCTTCCTAATAAAGTTGCTGTCCAAGCCTTCGTCTACCTCTACCATCTACCTTCCCTCGGACATAACAACTGGCGATCAGGATTCTGAAGACTGAAGACTCAACGTCTACACCAAGATGCCTGAGGATCAAGACCTTGCGACTGCAATCTCCAACCTTACCGCTCTGCTGCAACGCACGCTGACCAAGGACGCCAACTCGGACGCCTCTCTGTTTGACAAGCTCATCAAGAGGATGGACAAGTTTATCTACGACCCGGATCAAGAAGACGGCTTCGACCTATGGTACCTCCGCTACGAAGACACCTTCGCTAAGGAATGCGCGACCATGGCCGAGGAAACCAAGACACGCCTGCTTCTCTCGTTGCTCGACGCCCCCAGCCACGCCCGCTTTGCTCGTCACATCATGCCGAAGAAGCCGAACGAGCTCAGCTGGACCGAGACGCTCGACAATCTGAAGGCACTGTTTGGATCCAAGAAAAGCCTCTTCCGCCGTCGATTCGAGTGCCTTCGGATGAACTTCGCTCCCAACGGTGACATCGACAACTTTGTCAATCTCCTGAAAGCTCGATCTTCGGAAGCCGACTTAAAGGACATCAACAAAGACGTCTTCGAGTGCCTGTGCTTCCTCTTCGCCTTCCAAGCCCCGGAACTGTCCCAGTTTCGCATCCGCTTCCTCCAGAAGCTTGACGAAGCGAAGAACCCCACCGTCGACGACCTCGCCAAGGACTACCACATCTGGAAATCCGCCATGGACGACTCCAAAGTGGTGGAATCTGCCGCTGGTCACTCCGTTCGCGCCGTCCACCAGCAGCACAAGAAGAGAAGACACCGTACGCAGTTCTCCGGTTCTCCTCTTTCTCCGTGCCCTATCTGCAGCCAGAACCACTTCAAACGAGACTGCCCCCAGTTTCTTCGCACCGGTGCCGCTCAAGAGTCCAAGAAGAAGCCGCGCACCTGGTACAACAAGAACATCATCGCGCCCATCGGAGACGTCCAGAAGCACCTGGAACTCATCGTAGAAGGACGTCCCATTACCCTCCAAGTGGACACCGGCGCCGACGTTACACTCATCTCCCGTCCCACTTGGAAGGACCTCGGAAGCCCGAAGCTGAAACCTACGGACGAAATCGTCAGAGACGCGAACGGTGGACCTGTCACGATCCACGGCTACTTCAACGCCAACTTCGCCGTTACTGACATCAGGAACGCTGTCCATCGTGGTCAAGGAATCTGCTACGTCACTGACGACAAGGATCTCCTCGGAATGCCCTGGATTAACCAGCTCCCTCACTTCGCCAAGGTCTTCAAGGAGTACGACATCAAGAAGATTTCGTCGCTCGATCAAGCGGCTCTCCGTGACAAGACGACAGCCAAGCTGAAGACTCAGTTCTCCGACGTCTTCTCGCCAGGACTTGGACGCTGCACCAAGACCAAGGCTTCGCTCTTCCTCAAGCCCGATGTTCTACCCGTTTTCAAGAAGAAACGACCCGTACCGTTCGCCTCCGTACCTCTCATCGACAAGGAACTTGACCGTCTCCTGGAAGAAGGCGTGCTCAGCCCTGTCGACCACTCCCACTGGGCCGCTCCGATCGTCATCGTCAAGAAGTCCAACGGTTCCACTCGTCTGTGCGCCGACTTCTCTACCGGACTCAACGATGCGCTGCTGTTGCACCAGCACCCGCTGCCCACTACGGAAGACGTTTTCACCAAGCTGAATGGCGGTACGGTGTTCTCCCAAGTCGACTTTGCTGACGCCTACCTGCAAGTCGAAGTTGACGACGACTCGAAGGAGCTGCTGACGATCAACACTCACCGCGGCTTGTTTCGCTACAACCGCCTGCCCTTCGGAGTCAAATCTGCACCTGGCATCTTCCAGCAGATCATCGACTCTATGATCTCTGGACTTCCCGGCGTTGCTGCCTACCTCGATGACGTCATCGTCACCGGCCGC
The DNA here is from genome assembly GCA_964057215.1 of Oscheius myriophilus. Taxonomy (NCBI): domain Eukaryota; kingdom Metazoa; phylum Nematoda; class Chromadorea; order Rhabditida; family Rhabditidae; genus Oscheius; species Oscheius myriophilus. The sequence continues at coordinate 25,683,640 of OZ059907.1, read as the reverse complement.
AACCTCCACGAGCACAACGCCAATCTAGAAGCCTTGTTCCAAAAGTCCAAGCCTTCGTCTACCTCTACCATCTACCTTCCCTCGGACATAACAGAAGGATTCCTAGCGGAGGAGCATTCACTTTTCGAGGTTGCAAGGTCATTATATGTTCGTACTGCATCTGCTGCTGTTGTAGCATGGCCTCAATTGCATACTACGCCTGAGTTTGGGCCTGGGGCTTCTTCTTGCGGCTGTATCGCATGGTCTTAGGTATAAATCCAGTAGGTGGCACCCGACGGGCAGGAATTTTCTAAACAGTACAATTAAAACGTAAAACATAAGATTCTTACGTTACGGGAGACTCCGGGCTGCATCATATTCGCATCCTGACTTTGCCCTTTGGCTGCGTTAGGTGCCTTCCAAGAAAGAACATACATCGAAGGCATTACGTCGGGGCGAGGCATCTAAAAGTCAAAATTTAAGGAACAGCGGATCAAATTACTTACAGGTTGTTGTACTTGTCCATAGTTAGCTGGCTATTGAATTCCCAATCCTGATGAGGCGCGCATAGCAAAGCTGGGAGGCCTCGCCATCGTAGGCTGCATTGGTGGTGCAGCATTGGTACCCGGAAGCATCATTGAACCATCAGGAGCGTACTGGTTATAACCACTGCGTGGATCGACGTTACCGATCTCTGCAAAACATCATGTTTTCATCTTTAAAAAGAGCAGTGAAACGTTGTTGCCGCTGGCATTTTGCTGCACTGCGCGATAAACACCTTGAACCATTTGTTGTTGTTGTGCTTGTTGTTAATCGGCAAGGACGTCAAAATGAACATATCGTGGAAAGAAACTGTGAAAAATGAACTACAAGCGACGATCTGGTTGTGAGCTGCAGGCACGAGCGCAGGCCGCTTTGTCGGGCACGAGCGCAGGCCGCTTTGATTGCCGAAGACCAATCAAGTAAGCCGAAGACAGGCCGGTCTCAGGCCGCCTTTTTCTACGATTGGTGCCCGTGCAACTAAGCGGCCTATACGAGTGGCCGAAGACCGTTCTGCAAAGAGTTGTGCCTGTGCGTTTTGAACGCCCGAACGGCCAAAGGCCGTTCTACTGACTGTTGTTTCTGTACAAATTATGATGACATTACGGTCAGCACATACCTTGCTAAACTTGGAGGGAGCATGACGGGCTTTAAGAGTTTGAACTGTTTTCACGACGAAATCACGTTGTATGATTCGTGCATTACCGCGTACAAAGGAGAACTCCTTAAATTAAAATAAAGATCCTCAGCTTCAATGGCCAACCTCGTCGAAATCCAATGCGTAGATTTTGAGAACGAACTTGGAACTGGCAATTTCCTTTTTGTTCAGCATCATAGACGCCAAGGACCGAACCTAAAACAGTGAAATATTGCGGCAAACGGGCAATGTCATACCTGAAATCCACATCCGTCGCTACCGGGAACGAAAAGCACAACGACATCCGACGATGTACCCCTAATCGTCATATGTATGTGTTTAAACTAAATACTTACTGGTAGGTTTTGTTGTACTGGAATCCCTCTGTGTAATGAAGCAGTGAGAAGCGCGTATTAGAGTTGTCATCGACCTTCGAGGGCTGAAACTGGAATTTCAGGAAATAGATGAAAATACGAACCGTAAGAAAAATACGCCTCCACATGTTCGTCATATCACAACTGTTTCCTTTAGCGATCTCAGCGTGTGTACACGCAAGAGAACCGAAGACGGCAACGGCTATCAGCCCAAACACCACCCGAACCAACATGCTCCACCCCGCAACCTAAAACGTTTTGCAACAAAAGGAACAATTTAGAACTAAGGTAGTAACAATCGATAAAACAATAGTACTCAAAGTCAACATAAATCGGTCAAAATGTTTACTTCTTTGAAAAACCATCTGATAGTGACGACACAAAAAGTCAATAAACATTCACAAGCAAAACAGAGATTATTGTGACTGAAGATGGAGGAGGTAAATGGGCAGGGAAACAACCACGTCATACGTTAAGCGATAACAAACATAATGTATAGGATACCCCAGATTATACTGACATAAAGCGAATAGGATTCTAAGTAGGGAAGCTTTGAGGCTATGGACGTGTGAAGTGTAACATTACACCATTGAGCTACTGAGGAGGAGGAGCTACTCGGCGCCGTTTGCGATCCCTACACAGCCTCATGTGAGCAGCTACCTCAGGGGGGATCAGGGCTCTCCAACGCCTACTGTATTCACTGTCATCATAGAGCAGACTATCATTTAGGTTTTCCGCCTCTTCCTCCACAACCATCGGCGCCTCCTCGACTTCCAAGTGAGATTCGAGTGACATTTCTTCGGCTTCCCGAGAAAATTTCGATACGGTAGCAACTAGCAACGCAATTATCCCGACCAGAACAAATCCAGAAAGAAACTAAAAGAAAACAAATTAAAGAACAACATATAACCACACCGGAAGCCAATTGCTAGATCCCTCTTCTCTCCATGACAGCGTGTATGAACATCCCCTCCTGGCGGTCAATGTAACACTGGCGGCACCTAAAGTTTTCAATTAGTTGAACCCCTTGCTTAAAAATACCTGAGTGGGAGGCCTGTTGAGGAAGGAAGGTTAAAGACTTCTCCAAACGATCAGACATGGCGCGGCCGACAGTAACCAATCCCGAGGGGTATCGTCCTTTCAGTTGGAATCCTGATCGTTAATAGTATAAGGATTGTAAACCCTACAAACCTGTACATTCAGAAGAGTGGCTGACTGAGAATCGAATCGATCTGTATGACTTCAATACAAAAGTATACGTGGCCTTTCCAGAGTCCTGAACAAGAATTTAAGAAAAGTAGACAGCAAAGTTTACCGCAAGGCTGCCTACCGCCTCGTTAATCAGGAAGGAAGCCTCCATTACGCGTACAGTACCAAGATCATGCGTTGTCGCTCGAGCCAGCTCTGCCTTGTGAGACTTCGCAACCGATGACTGAGCGCTGGTGTTCGGGAAAGCATCTTTCGCTTCAATATAATCCATAAGCAGATGAGAGGAATGGCTGAAACAAAACTAACTTTAAAAAGCCTTAAACAGAACCAACCGCACAAGCTCGTTGCACCAAAGAATGCATAAATGATCCACAGACGTGTCAACACGGCGGACCGCCCAAGAAGGAAGATGCAAAGCCTGAAAACACATTCAAAAAATCTCCAAATGCCCAAATTACATACATGTGTAGTGTTGGAAAACCAGTCAGACACTTGTATGCCCTTGTCGGCTCCGCTGTAGGAGAGAAGACCAACATGAGCTATGAAAGTGTTGCTCTGCTCCTAAACAAAGTCATCAGTTAAGAAGCTCTTAAACTAACCGGCCAGAAGGATCTCATGGTTTTGTAGATGGTCACCATTTCTCTGTCCCGTACCAAAGCTAAAAAAGAGTTTCAGTTATAAATTTAAAGAAATCTCACGAGATTTTCGAAGCGGCGATGCCAATGTAATCACAAGGTCCATGGAATCATCAGAGTCGGGGTGGATGGAAAAAGATCGGATGACTACTCCACCAAACGAGTGTCCATACAGAATGATCTGTACAAATTTTGATAACATTACGGTCAGCACATACCTTATTAAACTTGGAGCGAGCATGACGGGCTTTAAGAGTTTGAACTGCTTTCACGACGAAATCTCGTTGTCTGGTTAGTGTGCTGCCGCTTACAAAGGAGAGCTCCTTAAATTAAAATAAAGATCCTACGCTTCAATGGCCAACCTCGTCGAAATCCACTGCGTAGAACTGGGGAACGAACTTGGATCTGGCCATTTCCGTTTTGTTCAGCATCATAGACGCCAAGGACCGAACCTAAAACAGTGAAATATTACAGCAAACGGGCAATGTCATACCTGAAATCCACATCCGTCGCTACCGGGAACGAAAAGCACAACGACATCCGACGATGTACCCCTAAACGTCATATGTATGTGTTTAAACTAAATACTTACTGGTAGGTTTTGTTGTACTGGAATCCCTCTGTGTAATGAAGCAGTGAGTACCGCGTATTGGAGTTGTCATCGACCTTCGAGGGCTGAAACTGGAATTTCAGGAAATAGATGAAAATACGAACCGTAAGAAAAATACGCCTCCACATGTACGTCATATCACAACTGTTTCCTTTAGCGATCTCAGCGTGTGTACACGCAAGGGAACCGAAGACGGCAACGGCTATCAGCCCAAACACCACCCGAACCAACATGCTCCACCCCGCAACCTAAAACGTTTTGCAATAAAAGGAACAATTTAGAACCAAGGTAGTAACAATCGATAAAACAATAGTACTCAAAGTCAACATAAATCGGTCAAAATGTTTACTTCTTTGAAAAACCATCTGATAGTGACGACACAAAAAGTCAATAAACATTCACAAGCAAAACAGAGATTATTGTGACTGAAGATGGAAGAGGTAAATGGGCAGGGAAACAACCACGTCATACGTTAAGCGATAACAAACATAATGTATAGAATACCCCATATTATACTGACATAAAGCGAATAGGATTCCGAGTAGGGAAGCTTTGAGGCTAAAGAGGTGTTCGACAGTGACTAGATAAAACTATCATGCCCAGCATGACGACCGAAATTACAGCTTCTGCACCGGGGTGGCCTCGTGGCCCATCAACAAGTAGACGTCGCTCTTTCCGCTGTTACTGAGCGGGCGCGACTTCAGCACAACAACCCTAAACAGAAGATTCAGTTAGTTCAACTGTGCAAAACAACCTGTCATCGCCAATGACACTGTAGATGCGGGAGACGTCATTAAGATCCTGGGTAACCGTATTTGTCTTCAGACATCTTCCCTAAACAACAAAGAATTACAAGGTAATCCAAAACCATTTACCTGAACGCCGTTTGCGTGAAAAGCCAGAACCGAGTCTTTCATGAGCTTCAGATACTCGACGTGAAAGTTGAACGTGAAAACCGCCGGCTTTGGCTTTTCGCGGCCCGAGAGATCCGTCATGATCACCTGAAAGAAGCTTCAATTAGTCTAAAACACATGATCGAACAACCTTATTTCCGAAGGCGAAGGACATGGTGTCCTGAGTACGCTGGCACATTCCGACAACGTCCAAAGTGGATTCATCCTTCACTTGAATGAGCGTACGCTGCGAATCCGTGGCCTGCAAGTGATAAATTAACTCAGCCTTCAAATGAACCACCTGTACATCCTGAAAGCCGATCAATTCGTAGTTGTAGACTTCCGCCAAGTCAGTCTTTCGAACTCCAACGCAAACAACGGGGAAGTCGGAGCCACGGTCTTTCAGCAGCGTGAACGGGCGAATGGGAAATAGCACATTCGAACTGAGATCCATCGACCTGACATGGAGGAATTTTCCGAGCGGATCATACCTGAAATTTAATATTTACAAGGGAAACAACAATGCTCACCACTGGAACAAATGGAGGGCCTGGGGCGTGTAGCAGCAAAGGAATACAGAACGAGCATGGAGACCTGATCCATTCGAGACAGTGCACTGCAGGGCTCCCCTGAAATATATGATGTTTGTAAAAAAGAAAAAAAGCATACTTCGATTTGTCGAGACGGGTTTCGTCCTGACTCTTCAAAATGTACTTCTCCACAACCCTATCCGACCAGCTGAGCTTTTCGGGCAGGCGTTTCTGCGCCAAAGCTATCAAACCATAGCTAAAAAAAACAATATATGGGAAACGACGACTAAGTCACCTACCTGTAGACATAGGAGGTACGACCCTGCATTGCCATGAGGACATCTCCATGGACATATAGCCACGAACAGCGCCGATGATGGACCTAAAACCAGTAAAACCAACAAATGCCCACATTTTCACCTTGGTCAGCTCTCCGTCATGCATCAGACCCGTATCGAATGAGAAGATTCCCTCCTCGCAGCCGAGGAACAACAACTGACAACCGGTAGCAGAATTCACCCAGGAAGCAGCACAGTTGATGCGCAGATCACACTCAGCCAGGATCTTGGTGAAACACGCTCCCATGGTGACCTTCGGAGCAACGGGAAGACCGAAGAACGTCTGAGGACGCGTAGTTTCGTTGGGAGTTTCCCTCAACTTGACTTCGTTGCGATCGAGGGACTTGGTCCTTTTCTCCAAAGCGCGGGTGGATCTCACGTCGGGAACGGAAACTAAATTAAACCAACATTGAAAAAATGTAAGAATTATAGTACCTCGGAGCGTCGCTTCATTGTTCTCCTTGATAACTCCGTTCTGGTCGAGAACCAACGGCTCACGAGAAACCACATCAGGGAGGGGCTGCCTGTCCTAAACCATAAGTCGATTAGTGATTTTGCGAAGAACGTACCCTGGCGCAAATCGTGTGGTCAGAGTGGAAAACATCCTCCGAATCAGGAACCTTAGTTCCAATGCGAACATTTTCGTCGTTCAATTGAATCGCCTTGATGCGTTTGACAACATCGGATTCAGCCATGTCCATCAGCTAAAAGCAAGTGTTAGTGAAGGATAAAAATATGGAAAACATACATCTGCGGTGGAATATTGCACAGGAGGCGAGCGAAGCTGACGAGACGTTCCATTGGCCTTTTCGAGGAGATCGCGCATGAGGCCGGAACAGAGAGAACCCACGACGAACGGAGCAGTCTGAACACAGTTTTCACATATAAAAACAAAAACAGCCAACCGTCAACAGCGTTTCAGGGGTGGGACGCTTCTTGGGATCCTTCTTCAGGCACCGCCTCACAAATTCATGAAACATGGGGGACCATCGTGCCTTATCAGTCAGGACAGGGGGAGTGAACGACCTTTTAGCCATCAATTGGAGCAGCTAAATTATCATAAACATGAAAAACTCAAATAAGAAACCTTCATGGGCTTGTAGTCGAAGTTGGGCGGCTTGCATTCAGCCATTTCGATGGCGGTGATTCCCGTGGCCCATACATCACATTCCATTCCGTAACCCACACCACGAATATTGGCGGCAGCAACCTCCGGAGCCATCCTATAAAAAAGGTAAAATGAGAAATAAAAAAAACAAATTACCAGTAGGGAGTACCAACAAGAGACTTCCTCTTCTCACTCGATGCAGTAATCTGAGCGGCCACACCAAAATCAGCTGAAAATAAACGAATAAGTGACCATATAAATAAATAATGACTGACCCAGCTTGACATCTCCCTTGTGCGTCAAAAGAACGTTCGCTCCTTTAATATCCCGGTGAATCTTGCCAATTTTATGAAGGTAGTCCAGGCCTTGCAGCATTTCACGACACACAAACGCAATCTGAAGCTCCTGCAGGGGACCCGTCCCTAAAACAACAATTTAAAATGCACGAAACACAGACAAACTGAAATAAATGTCCTGGAGAGATCCGCCACCGCAGTACTCCATGACGATCCAAAGCTTATCACGGCGAAGGTAACTCCCATGATACGCAATAATATTCGCATGCGAACACTCCCTGTACAACGTAAATTAACAAGAAAATGACAATTGCAAACCTGATCATATGAACTTCCTGCTGGACCAATGTGAAGTTGTCGCCGGGTTCCAGTTTTACAACCTTTACAGCTGACAGTTCACCCGTTCTAGAACAAAAATATATTAAATAAAGAATTTGTAACGTACCTGATGTGACGGGCCTTGTGGACTTCCCCATAGGCACCCGAACCTACCCGTTGAAGAAGTTCGTAGTCATCGGCGGGATTCCACCGCTTGATGACGTCCGATTTCATCTGAAAATACATAAATTAAATGAAAAAAATTAATAAAAAGAAGGGTCAAGGTAAAATGAAGGGAAAGACTGGCGAGAATGACGAGACAGATCCAGTAAATAGCCAAAATCGCCGATTAGCCGTGTTTTCTTGATTTTGAAAGGCAATTCGATCGGTTTTTAAAATGAAAACCCATTAAAAACTATTTTATAATTCATAATTATAACAAACAAAAAAGGAAATACCAAAATCAACTAAATAACAATAATTAAACAACTTGCCGGATAGAACAAGTTCGAAACAGCGTAAAAAGAGAATTTTACAAAATATATATTTTTGTTTTCGATTCGGAATTAATTATTGCTTATAAAAACAGAAAAAATGAAGAAAAAGGATTAAAAATAAACGTAATTACAAAAGAGAGGAAATTAAAATTTAAACCCGATGCGCCTTTGGCTGTTCGCAATGGGTCAGTTTTTTAAAGGACTGCCTCTTGTCGGCTGGGTCAGAATGATCTCTTATCCATTTAAATTAGCGTTTTGCTGTGAAAATATTACAATTTAAATATTAAATGCATATTAACTTTATAAAAAAAATATTTTTTAAATTTAATTTAAATACAAAATACGTGCTGTCAAGGCCGGGCGCCGTTTAGCGATTCATCTTGCTGTTTTTAGCATTTCTTCATACTGATTTAAGCAAAAACACGTTGATTTACGTCTTCCGAGTTAGACCAAGCCAGAAAATACAGAATTACCTGCGCTTTTGCCGACTTTACGCTCCGTTGTTCTCACTTTTTTCACGTAGGTTGCCGTTCAAAGTTTCTCATTGCCCGACGGCCATCCATAAAATCGTAACCAATCTTGAATTTCCGTGTGGGTTTCTCACCGCTGATGTTTTTATTAGACAAATAGGGAACCAAGGGTCCCGCAGCTATCGCCCTGCCAAGCGTGGCGCTCAATAGTAGCTGTAAACACTATACGCGGTCTCAGAACGCGCTCGCCCCGTTATTCATAAACTCTCTGTCTCTGACCGTCACGCGGCCATCTGGCACTGACCGCTGTTGCCTTTTGTTCTCACAATGTAAAGTGCTGTATTACCCAATCGTTTTCCCCCACTACCTCAACCTCAGCCAGTAAAATACGAGACGGATTTTTGCTGTGTACAATGGTTTTTGGGGCAGATTGCATCGACGAGATTCGGTCACATGAACGTCCGCGTGGCCAGCGGAGTTGGAAGTCCTCTGTGCTCTCGGCTGAAGATTATCGTAGTTCACCTGTGCTTTTTAATCTACAAAAACTCTAACTTGCTGGTGAGCCACGTCGCTCAGCGGACACGAAGGTACCATGTCACAACAAGGGATGACGGGTTCCACAAGGACACCGGATGACAAGCAGGTGTTTACGTTGAGTTCAATTGTTGTACCTCAGTTTCATGATTTCTCTATCCCCCCACCACTTGCCGCCGGGGGATATTGACACCCCCTATGACAGGCCAGTCTAGTTTGCACTAACTCATGTTTCAGCATCCGGCAACTACTTTGTTGATAATTCTTGACAGAAACATTTATCACCATACAGTGTGCATTATGGCTCATGTTTAGGATTCCTGACAAAAATCAGGCGGCCTTATGAAGCACTCGGTGAACAACGCTTGTTGTGTTCAAACGAGAAGAGCGGCTGAGCGATGACTGTTTCCCTCATACATTCTATCACCGCACTCACATAGGATTTCAGCTCCGATTGTTCATTTATGAAGAAACTATGTAGAGACAATATAAGTAAAGAAGAAAGTCCAGTCGTAAACCAGGGGCGCTCTTGCGGTTGAGTGATCAAGCGATGAGAACGGTGTCTAAGCCAGCTAAACCGAGCGATATGCGGACACCAGCGGAAATGCTAATGTTTTCGGCTACGTTACATCCAAATACATTTTTTTTATGCGAATGGTTTACGGTAAAAGATTTCAACTAAAAAATCCCAATGTTCCCTAAAAATAATAATAATAATAATAATAATAATAATAATAATAATAATAATAATAATATTTATTACGCTTGCTAGCAACGTGCTGACACTTTATGAACAATGGAACTATGAGAAAAACTTAGAAAGCGATTTAAAGGAGAAGGAGGGCTGTGGCGGGGGTTGGCGGGACAGCGAGGGTCCCTCATAAGGCTTTGGCAGATTCATGCGATACTTGTTCAAAGCGAACCTATGTACAAACCGCTGATGGGTCTCAGAGAGGGCTTTATACATGCTAATGGCCTCAGGTTTACCATCGATGGTACTAAAGAGATAACAAATGCGCTCGGCGAGGGGGTTTTTGGGGTCTACATAGGGGGGTTCTACGTAGGGAGGAGGTTCCTCATGAGAATCCGATGACTCGGCAACTACAGCGGGGTCGCACCTAGCTTGTTCGACCGCGGAAAGGTCGGGATCCTGGGACTCGGCGTTCTGAGCAGACAGCGGGAGGTTAGCCGCTGGTGTCGTGAGGTCAGCCGCGGACAGCGTGAGGTCGGCGTCTGATCGATCGATCCGCGGGGTCGTGCGCTCGGGCGGCGTCTCCTGGAGCTGGCGACGGTGTTGGCGACGGAGATAACCCTCTCGGCGTTCTTTCGGGGTCTCGAATCGACGAACACTGCAAGATGAATAGGCAGGAATTGTCCTCATAGTATCAGATAAGATTTTAAGGTGGGGGTAGGGTGATTTCGGTGAGATTTCGACAAAATGGTGACGATGACGACCCTTATCATCAGGTTTTCCTAGGGGGAAGAGGGGGCTAACGGCCTCGGGAGAGACCCCAACCAATGAAAAGAGCTGACGCACCTGATCAATGGTGGTGCCCTCCCGGAATCCGGTTAGCACCACCTTTCGCGAGTTCTCCTGGCGACGTAGTTGTTCGGCTATTACGGTAGGCAGCGACTCTTTGAGCTCCTTGATCTCGTTCAGAAGCGCACGTAGTTGGCACAGGGTGGCGGTCTTGGCGATCAGGGGGCGTCTCTTCGGTGTACTGGGCAGCATTTCGGTGAGAGCTGTGAGCTGACCGCCGCACGGGCGAGGAACGCGCGGTCAACTGAGGAACGCGCGGTCAACTGAGGAACGCGCGGTCAACTGAGGAACGCGCGGTCAACTGAGGAACGCGCGGTCAACTGAGGAACGCGCGGTCAACTGAGGAACGCGCGGTCAACAATAACAGTTTGACATTGACGGATCTTTCACAAACGAAACGTTTACAACTACGATCGAAGCATCTCTTAAAATGCCGGGTTTTAGGTTACGTTCAGTATTCTAACCTCCTTTGTGGGTTTGCCTTAATTCGAATGCCTTTCTGTATTGAGCCTAGGCATGTATAAAGATCAGGCGCAGAGATCGTCCTTTTTTAACCAGTGATCCGATTTGCAATCATTTTATATATATGGTCCCACCGATAAACGACCAAATCACAAACGGCTTCAACTATTTGACGCAAAGGAGTAGATCTGAAAACAGATTCAGGAAACATAAACGTTTGAATTAAGTCTCAGCGATAAAGGTTTAATGTTTGTGTATGCATGTATGTTTATGACAGGATGAAAAACTAATATTTAGTTAGATTTATGTACTCGATGCAATTCCTTCGCATTTCTTCATTTTAAGCAACACTTTTGACATTTTTTTCGTTTGATGTTATAAAAACATTACTAACTTCTCAGCCAAGTACATCGTTGTCCATTTTCGAGTGCCAGACGTTAAGAAATATGATGTTCGCTGCTTGTGAAACCCCAAAAAAACTTGTAAACACAAGGAGTAACAGCAGCTTCATCTGGAAATTTAAATCTTTGTAGAAGTAGATGTTGGTGTTAATGAACAATATGCCGCCGTTCTGGCGATTAGATTGCGCCGGAGGAGAACACAGACGTCTGTGACCTCCATGTTCTTCCCTAGGAATACAAACAGAGATAAGTAGAAAGTGCATAATAAACACGTTTGCACTTATCTATCATCATATATTCATACATATACCAAAGATAAAGGTACAAAGAAAAAAAAACCACTTTAACATAAATACTTTTCAATTTTGAAAGTCAAGCAATTTAAATAGATCACCTAGCCACTTTTTGTTAAGTCACGCGATTCTTTGATTCTAGCGCTCCTTAGAAAGCTAAGCAAACAGAATCTGCAAAAAGGACGGAAGCTTGAAACTTTTAGAAATTAAACACTTCCGTTCAATTTTAAGCACGATGTCATATGTTTTTTCGAATGCAAAATCAAAGAACGGCGATTTTTAGTCTAGGACAATAAAAAGCAAAACAATTCCTTCGAACCGGATTTGAACGAGCGACCTAAGGATATCTGAGAACACTACAATCTTCCGCTTTACCAACTGAGCTATAGACAACTTGCGTCGGAAACGGGAAGACATCAAGATTATACGGCGAAGTGGGAGGCGGTTACGGTTAATAGCTGTCTGTTATGCGTGTTTTTACCTTTTTAAATATAAGAAAAAAAGAATGATCCAAATTTCGAAAACAAAGAAGAATATGTGGAAGAAAAACTGACAAAAGCTAAAATAAATGATCAAGCCGAATTCGACGCAGCTGCACGGGAAGTAAAAAGCGATTTTCCCAATCTGCATTCAGGGGTCATGGATGTTTCTGTTTTCACCAATCAATTCTTATCCGTGCAGTGTTTCGGTTATTCACAATTCCTTTATCGACATGCGTTTATTTCATTTTCGGACTAGTATTCCTTTTTTCGTCCTTTTACTTATTGAAACATTGTTTTTGTTTTTCATTTCTGAACATGGCCTTCATTTTTTCGACTTTTTACTTTCTGAAACTTTTTGTATTCTAGTCATTTTTTTAAATTGAAAACTGTTCAATTGGGATTTACTATTGCAAAAATTAGGGGATAAATCTCGGAATGTTCATAAACCGGTAACTACATAAGGCTGAACGTTAACAAACCAAAACCGGCACATTATGTTCTAATGTAGATTAAACCAGGAGTTACGGCCCGGCGGCCCTCACTTCTGGCTCTTCGCGGGGGCTACGCCCCCCAAATGGGAATTTGGCGCCCTGCGGCCGCACAGGTTCGCCGCCTTCGGAAGCTCAGGTAGGCGGCCTTCTACCGCCAAAATTCACGGCCTTCGGCCGCTCAGTTATGCGGCCAGCGGCCACACAGATTCGCTGCCTTCGGCAGCTCAACTTGGCTGCCTGCGACTATACAAAACTTAACGCATGATATTCTAATTCCGCCTTTCGACAGTTAGCCGTCGAGGAGCAAGTGAACGGGGGAAATGAACATGCCGACCAATAATAGTCAATGAATGGGCCAGAGAATAGAGAAATAGCACTGCAAAATGAGGAGAGGCAGTTAACAAACTCCGATACAAACACACACCATTGCTCAATTGTATTAAGGAGGATCCAATTTTGCGATTCAGCTGGTTGTGAAATTTTAACACGTTTTTAGGTTTTTGAATCTCTTGAAGTGTGCATGCGAAAGATGCTGCGGATTCACGCTTTCGAATGTTAAAACAACATTATTACTGAAACAAACCCAGAATGCTAATTTAAACAATTAGCGCAAAGTGTGTATCAATTGCCAGAAATCATACTTCGATTAGAACTCTCTGCAGACATCAAGATTTATGCTAGCCCATAGTGCGAAAGATGTGTGAACTCGTCGTTTTCAATGGTTGCAGCATCTTTTCCCATATGTCTTTCAAAAGACCGTTGACCTTCGCACTGCAGCCCAAGCTGCCTTTCGTCACCTTGGCGTTCTCCAAAATCAGGCGCCGTTCCCTGGTAGTAAACGCGATTCCAGACCGATGCCAACGCGATCTGCGCACATGGTAACCGGGCGCAGAAGGCCTTCGGACCCTTCGCAGTTTCCGTTCCCACCACCCTCGCGTATCGCCAGCATCCGATTTCCATGCCGGCCGCTCACAACAACGATAAACATTCATTGTTATGGTTACCTTTCGAATTAAAAAAAAAATTCTTTTTTCAGTTTCCTGGTCAATTTTGTAAATATCAATTTTTTTTCTAAACGATGCTTATCATCTTTTTTTGCAGATTTCTGACAAACTTTATTAAACAAATTTTATTGTTAAATTTTTTATTCACTCTTTATTCTATTTTTTGACATTAAAACTTATATTTTTGTTCCAACTCTGACAAGATGTAGCTCCATCGCAGTGACGCGATTTAAAAACAGCAGATTTTAGAGACTGAAGTGTGTTTGTTTTCCATTTGAAGTCTGATGCTTTAACATGCATAAAAGTGACTTTTCAAATGCTGAAAGGCTGAAAGTGATTAAATCTCAATTCCATTCTTTGAAAAAAGATACTTTCCTGAAATTTAGCTCAACCTCTATTTTGAGTATCCTCTCTTTCGTTTTCATTGTTTTTTTTTTTAAATATTTCAATTAATCTCTTGCGAAAAAGCCTCATTTCAATTAACCTAATTCGAAGCAATCTATTTTCAATTAACCTTTTGCGAAATATCCTAACTGCAATTATCCTATTGCGAAATATCCGATTTTCAATTATCCTATTGCGAAATACCTAACACTGTTTCATAATTATAATTACCTTTTTTTTTTTGAAGGGATTGACACCACTTTCAGTTCAATTAAAGAAATTTCATTTTTAGCAAAGTTGTTGCAAGCTTTCGCTGCGAGACCCAAAGATGGATTTTCATCTATAACCTACTATTGCCTCAGGCAACAACATATTCAAAGATGAGCCTTATCCGATCACTGGAACCTGAGATATAAAAAATGATGACACGGTTAAACCCGATAAACTTGAAAATGTCACAAATTAACGCAACCGAAATCGTTATTCAAACTTTTTTCCTGGTTTCTGGGTTTAATAGTCCGTCTTAATTGTTTGTTCTTCATTTGAATACATTAATTTAATTAATTTAAGTTTTTGCCAACCGATTTTAGAAAAGTCGTTCCAAATTTTATTAAAACCACTTTTTGCTTTAACTTTTCTTTGTAACTGTTGTTTGTTATCTATAACTTTCTCATTATGTATGGCTCTCTCTGAAATCATTTTCCATTTCATCTCTTTTTCTTGTCCTTCTTGTTTTTTTTCTTTATCAACGCGAAAATTTCTTCACAAAGCTCGGCCCATCACAAAACTATGCCATGATGAACCGTTAAAGTATGAAATATTCAACTGAGTGAACGCTCTCGAACGTTTTTTGTAGGTTGCAAACCATACTTACTTAAATAACTTTTCCATTATAACGTTTCTCCCGTTTTCCCAACATTGCGTTTAGCAACAGCTGTTGTCACCAGCATTCTTTGTTCGAAAAGTTGACAACCCACGCATTAAAACGCACTTTAAACCCGATCAAACCTAGCAAAGCGAAACGAACTCGGAATTTCAAAGGATCGCTGGTCTTCCTCGTCATCGTCGCCGTCTCATGCATCCGAAATGACTTCGCTGCGTACTCCTCCCTCCCGCGCAGCAGGAAAAACGTGTTACGGAGCGGCTGTAAAACATAGTAGTCCTGCAGCCGGCCACTGCGTTGTAATCCTCCAGCATGTTCCTCAACTTTCACTCTTTTGTTTATCTCCAGCCCTCTAGTTTTCAGAACGGGGTTATCACAACGAGTAGCCCCCGTCAAAGTTCTGTCGCTTCCACTGGGAACCGGTCGCAATGACCCGGAAATCGCATTTGTTTTATCGTTTTGTTGGCGGTGGCGAGATTTCAAGATTAATTACACTTCTTTGTTTTAGATAGAAGACGGTTTGACGACGGTTATGCGGTATCTGTAAACACAATGCCTCAGGTGGGTACATTTAACGGTTTTTTCCCATAACGGGCCACACAATGGTTAAAAAAACTTGTCACAAAATCGAGAATGTTTGGAACATGTTTTTAAATACGGTTTATAAACCTAAGTCAGCTAAGCTTGAATGTTTCGTTTGTGAAACATATTTCATTTTGTTAAGATCTGGAAAGATGGGTTGTGAGCCTCCATCTTTCAACTAAAAATACTTAAAGCATACTTTTTTATAACCATTTCTTCAAAGCATCACAATTTTTCAACATCCAGTGTAGGCTTTGGGAGTCGGAAAACTCAAGTTTCTAAATATAGCCCCCATTTGATTATTCAATTGAACAAAATGGCGTCAAAAGTTCGAAAGACTTTGTTTAGAAACTTGTCTGACCTAATACAACATTTTTTACACGCATAAACTTTTTACCTAGCCTCCCTTAAAATTGTCGATTGCCGCATAAATCGGCTTTTAATATTTTGTAGAAAAAAAATTTGTCCCAAACCCCAAGCTTTTGGAATTTGGGTTCAAGTACACAGTAATTTTCGTTACTCATGTGGAATAACTACAAATTACGAAAAAAGATAATGTGTTTTATAGGTTTCAAGATAATGTAATCTTATTTAGGCAACCCATGCCACTCTGAGTCATGCATATGAGTCTAATCCGGTTTCTAACGTCGTAAACTTGGCTACAAAATCGGCAAATTTGGGATTTTGGAAAACAAACACTTACGTAAATACCATGTTTGAAGAAATATTTATTTTTGGCCCTATTTATAGATTAAACTTGCTTGTATTGAAACTTTTTGAAGAATTGTTTTGCGAGCCGGATAATAAAGTGAAACATTTTCGTCAATCAATAACGATCAATAAGTTTTGCTAACTGTGATTTGAAAGCCTGCTCTACGAACGACAAAAACAAAAACTCTTTCTTTTTTCTTTGATTAAAGAGGCAAACTTTAGGCTTCTCACACATTCCATCAATTCCTGACCCCCACTGTCACGCTTAGCAGGAGATTTTTTTTATCTGGCGGTCGCATCACAGCTGATGCCTCTGGGAGTTTCAAACCCTTCGGAAACATCCAATTAAGCTGACATTCCCCCGCAGTTCGAAAATCTCGCCTTTTTTCTTGATGCGGCTGATTATTGACCTTAGTGTTTAGTATTTTCTACCTTCACCAAATTTAGAAATCTCTAAATTTAGAATTTCTGTCAATTTACAACTGTCAAGGCAATTTCGTTTCTAAACCACGTACACCTGATGTTTACTTTAACTTTCACATTGGCAACTTGCCCTTTTTCAATTGTTGTTTCAAATTACAAAAGAATCGAGCAATTGGAAAAGACATAATGCGGCTTTCAATAGTGGAAGAAAGCCCTTTGATCACAGACCATAAAAATTGTACAGCCCAGCCCATTTAAGTAAAGTTGAAAACACTAATACCCCTTTTGCATTTCATCGAAACTTTGCATCAGATTTATCTATATTTAGTTTTGCAGTGAATCAAACGTCTTTGAAAAAACCCATACCTGCCAATTCAAACTGTTTTGTTAAGGAGAAGCTCTCCTGAAAAGTACAAACGATTACCCATCCGGGTTTCAGTTAAATGTATACACTCCTCGCCCACGGACCTTTCTTAAAGTTTTGATGGCCTGCACGCGCGAAATAGTGTGCAAGTCGCGGAGACGCAGACAAAAAGCCGCTTGGTTCCCGCCCGCTGCCGGCTAGGAAAGCTCGCTGGGCGACGAGTATAAATAGAATGAAACTTGTGGATTGACAGATATGGATAAGGCTTCAAAATTGGTACTTTCTTAACCAATTTTCTTTACTTCGGCCGATTTGGCTGCGTACACTGACTGAGAATCCAACACTCACTGGTAAATTCTAAAAACAACAGCGAAACATTGACACGATGTTACTGAGTAGTTCTGGTCATACATGAACCTTTGGGCTATCCATCTTAGAAGCAATTCTCATATAAACTTCTTGAAAGCAATGAACACATGACCATAGCAACATAAAATTGACAAACTTACAATTATGTGCGTAACTTTGTGGCTCAAATTATGTATGTAACTTCAAATTTCGTAACCATGAAGAAAGTTTGTTATTTTTATTCAATATTAACAATACTGGTAGATTGTATTTTGTTAGGAACAGCTTTAACAAGACATCTTTAACAAAAGTAAGTAAAGTTGTTTTCCCTTAACTGTTCAGTTTCAGGAGCCATTTTGTACCCTGTGGTTTATGATGTCTTTTTTGTTCGATTTTCGATTTGCCCGCTTTCCTATGTTTCAATTGTTTTTGTTGCGTCCGGTCACGCCAGTCTCAAACGAAATGACTGTAACCAAAGTTTTATAAGGTTCTTTTAACGCTTATACATCTTGGAAAATACCTCTAGTAGTAACTTTTGCATTAGAAATCAGTTGGACCTCGCATTTGGAGTTATGCAAATGGAATCAAGAATTCACACATACACGTTTGGCGTCCGGTCACGCCAGTCTCAAACGAAATAACTGTAACCAAAGTTTTATAAGGTTCTTTTAACGCTTATACATCTTGGAAAATACCTCTAGTAGTAACTTTTGCCTTAGAAATCAGTTCGACCTCGACATTTGGAGTTATGCAAATGGAATCAAGAATTCATATTACGATACCGATCCGTTTGAAACGGAGAATATCCAAAAGAGACTACTCAAAACCTGTAAGAAAAGCGTAAAGACGTTTAAAAAATTTATGTTTTACGTTGAAGACGCTAAGATTGATAATAATGTTTGTCGTAGTACTAATGTATTTGCGAGAAACACGAGAAAGACCAACTTCAGATCGTCTGGCTTTGTCGCAAACACACTTCAATACTCAACACGTTCAAACAGTTGTTGAGGGGTTACACTTTTAGAAAACAAACTATATCTAGTTGAAAACAAATGTTTCAAAGTTTTTCAAATTCCTGTTTTCCGCGCGGAAACAAAAAGATGTAAGATTTTATTTTTGACAAAAAATCGTTACGCCCAGCTTGAGAAATTTTCGTATATTTGGCAAGGTATCAAGCTTAGAAGTAGGATGCGGAGATTTACTGGCTAAATTTATAAACTTTTTCTACGCCAAAGAGTCACAACGGACACCAAATGGGCTTCGAACTTGCGAAAATCATAAGTGAAGTCCTCTGTTCTCTATGAGCTATTGGTGGTGCCTGCTACTCTAGATATCCTTCCAGTAACTGCGCTCTTTGCCGTCAAACTGTTTTTGCATTTTGAATACCGTATTCCGAAAAAAAGAGATTTTTCTGAAACAGTATCCGAAAAACTTGTTTTTTTAGAATATAATTAGGTTCGTAGGTTACTCCTTAATGAAACCAATTTTTCTAATCATGCAACTAGTATTTTGCTCTGAAAATTAATCAATTAGTAAGCATGGCTACAGTTTTAATTCGCTATGAAAACATGAATGATTTTCTGCCACAAATCAAAATATTCCATAGAAAAAAGAAAACTTGCTTCAAAAGATTCAAAGACAGTGGCGACGTTTGTTTTGCGCGGTAACGTTTAAAACTAAAGGTCGCGGTTTCGCATATTTACGAATTGAAAATTGTAAAATTAATCATGGGAACTATCAATCTTAACAACTCAAATAAAAATGATGGTATACGGCCTTGAGATAAAAACAAACTTGTGTGTGGGAATTTGTTTTTCATCCAAATAATTTCTCGGAATACTTCAGGGAACAGACAAAAGAAGCACAACACTTGCAACGCTGTCAGATGGTTTCGAACGCGCCGTCTGAAGGGGCAGAAAATGTTGGAAACAAACGAAAACACGACAATCGCTCCAATTCGCGCCTCTCGCGTTGCAGTGTCTGATGAATTACTCATGATCCAAGTTGCAAAAAAAGTTGTTCACGGATGCGCATAGTCGGATCTCGGAAATTCACACATACACGTTTGGCGTGACCGGACGCCAAACGTGTATGTGTGAATTCTTGATTCCATTTTCATAACTCCAAATGTTGAGGTCCAACTGATTTTTAATGCAAACAGTTGGTACTAGGGCGGTAGGTAGTTTTTCGAGGATCGTCTTGGCTTCATCCTTCATTGGTAATCAGACGTCTTTCTTTTGGGGATAGTCGGTCTTGGCTTTGCTGGCGTGGCGCATGATCGTTTCGCGAATGGGGATTATGAGTTATGCCCAAAATGTCCACGTGGTAAAACACAACATCTTAGATGCATGATATTTTTGTTTTCCTGTTTAACTTTTTTCTGTTTGTAGTCCAATCAACAAAGATAGCTTTTCCACATCAATTGTGCATGTAAAACGGTAAAATTAAAGTCATCGGCGGAACTTTATCTGACAACCACATGAATGTGTTTTTGTTTTTGAGCAGCTAAAACTGTTGTCAATAGAAAAGTAATGAAACAACTGAAAGTTTGGTAGCAACTAGTTTTTAGATTACTCAAAAACAAACGCTGATTCACTTCGGGCTTGAAACTTTAATTAACCTTTAACCGACGTTAGAAGGAGAATGCTGATGAAATTGTTGAAGTGACGCTCGATGCACAGGTAGAATCGGAAGAATCGGATTACAATGAGGATTCAGAGGATGACTACCGACACAGCTCTGGCTCGTCCTTGCCAAGTGAGCTGGGTCATCATTTCAACATTTCCCGACATTTCTCTCCCACTTCTCTCCCTCTTTCCCCATCTTACTTTCAGTAGAGTGTTCGTTAGTACAACTAGCTTTTAGGTGTCTTTTGAAAAAGCATGAGGCTCATCGAGAAATCCAAAAAAAGATGCTCTATATTACCATAGGCATGATAATGTCTTATTTTTTCAGAATCGGTTTGCAAGCCAGCAATGCAACATTTCCCCAGTTTTCTTCCAAACTTGCGGCCAAAAGGTTTTGAGATGCTACGCCGAAGAAACGTTTTTATTGATGACGCGATTGAGCCGGGTACTGTGGCAATGGTGACCACCAGGAACCCGGAAGAAAAGCCAGAGTTTTTGATCGCGAAGCAGCTGGAGGACCTCAACGTTTGCGAGGATCTGAAAAAAAACCAGTCAAAAGAACTACTTTGCTTGTTCCGGCAACAGCGCTAGATGACT
Source organism: Oscheius myriophilus (assembly GCA_964057215.1). Lineage (NCBI taxonomy): Eukaryota > Metazoa > Nematoda > Chromadorea > Rhabditida > Rhabditidae > Oscheius > Oscheius myriophilus. The sequence continues at coordinate 25,663,080 of OZ059907.1, read as the reverse complement.
ACAAAGCTTGGAATCAATTGAAAAAATGCTCGGTTAATAGTGATATTAGGTAGTCACTGAAACATCTATCAAACAAAGCGTCCCAACTCCCCCTCCCCATCGTTATAAAAGCTTCTTCAAGCAATACCCCAACAACTATTTTTTATTAGTTTAATCTAGTGTCTGAGCAATATGGTAGTGTAAGCTTTCTCCCTCACACAAGTTACAAAAATACTATTTGCAGGACTAGATGTGTTGCGTCCGTGCTCCGGTGATCAAGCGGAGCCCGTGCAATCTGTGTTGTGTATCAAAACCTCCAAGATACATGCAGTTAACTATAGCATAACAGAACAGGGGGATAGCTATTTATGTATAAGAACGTGTTAAAGAGCGACCGATGAGTGCGGAGACCACCCGCATTCTGCTGTGGGCGTGGCGCTGCGCATAGATGGCAGCGCAGGGACATGACATCCCCCCTCTTTAGGAGCCGAGGTCCTCCGAGGCAGAGAAGATGTTCACCTTAAAAAAACATGTCCTCGCCACAGGTCAACCTGCACTTGACGGGAGCACTAAAGCAAAAAAAGGAAACTTTAAAAACTTCATCATGGGAGTGAGTTGCAACTCCTCGGAAGAATCCGTTTTTTTTTTTTACAAAATATAGAAAATAATGTTTTACTTAAAAAAAAAACACTAAATATTTTTTTATGAGGTGCAATTTTGACATGTTAACCAACTTGTTTCTTTCTAAAGAACAGGTTATTTTCATTTTTGATTGTCTGCAGAAGACATTTAAATTAACTTTAGAATAAGCACATTTTTTTTTATAGTTGCAACCTCAGCTTTTCTTTCAAACTAATCCTACTTTTATAACTCTTTTTTTTTAAGAAAATGCAATATAGCCATAAATTGAATATAGTTAGCAATGGTGTTCAAATCACCATTGTGGCCAAATAAAATACTGTTCTTCCTCTTGATTTTGATCGTGGATTTCCACCTCGGGCATGAACTGCGGCCCTTGTTGATCATGAAGGTACACCCAAGTGTTATCATAGTTTTCGTAGGCAGGCTCGTATTCGGCCTGATAATAATAGAGATAGTTTTCATCGTATCCTTCGGGCATATCGAAGTTTTCGTTTTGGAAACCTACATCGTCACAGTATGGAATGTTTTCATTACTATAATCGTACTGATTGTCCCAGTACTGATTGTTTTCGTCATAGTCGGGATGCGAATTATAAGCATCTTCTTCGTTATAGTCATTTAAGCCTTCATAAAAGTGTTGTTCTTCGTTAATCTCATTCTCAGTGTTTTCTAATTCTAGTGGCTCGGTTTCGCAGTTCTCTACGCTATCTATATTTTCAAGTTCTATCTGCGTCAGCCGTTTGTCAATTTCGTGCAATGAGTTTACAATGGCTTGTTCAGCCAATCTGTGTTTCTTCTCCTTTGAAATACGGAGATGTTTTATAATTAGGTTGAAGGCATTTTCAAAAGAGTCTGGAGCCGGAAGTCTTTCAACCTTAGAACGAATGTCTTCATTGAGGCCTCGAATTAGGTAGTCTACTTGTTCTCGCTCAGCGTTTTCCTTAGGTTGGCCTTGGCAAACAACGTTCACCATCTTTTTAACTTTTTGGGCGTAGTCGGAGAAAGACTGAGTACCCATTTTAAAATTTTGCAACTCAATTTTTGTGTTTCTAATGGCCTCGTCGTTCTTAAACTTTTTAGCTAGAGCGGTAGTTAGATTTTTCCAGTCCCTTTTTCCCTCTCCTGTGAGAGTTTCGAATTTTATTTTTGCGGCTCCAGAGAAGTAAAGTGGCATTACATTTTTAGCGTGAGCTTCACTGATTTCAAAAATTTGCAAAACTTCAACAAAGCTTTTGAGCCATTCTGTGAAAACTTCAGCTTCACCATCGAACTTCTCAACTTTTCCGTCCAAAGCTTTTACTATTTGAATGTTTGTGAACGATTTCTTGGACAAATCGTTTCGGTTAACTAGACATTGGATCTCTCGCCGTAAATCATTCAAAACAAGTTCATCAACCCGCAAGTCATTTTTCTCCATTTTTTTCCTGAATTTTAAGAGAAATAACTTCTTTTGTTTAAATAATCGACTTGCCGTAGAGTTGTGAGTAACAGTGTGATTGTCACGCCAACTGCTGAACTGCTGATCTGTGTCAGAATGTGTGACGTCCAATTATGTATCCTCGATTCGGCAATCGGAATTCCCTGGAATTATCTCGGCACAAGAGCACCACGAGAGTAAGAGATCGATAAAGAACACGATCAGAAAAGGAGAGATTAAGATACTAAAGCAGCGCCGTGCGGTGCAATTGGTACGTGACACTGAGGGATTGGCAGAAGCTCGCCCTGGAATTGCGGCGATGTGGCGTGACGAAAGCCAATTTCCTAGAGTAAGCCATACATAAGTCCTGCGCGGAATAGAAAATTAGCGCGGGGCTTAGAAAGAAGCCATAGATCGGACTTAACCCTGCAATACTGATGAGTGCCCACGGGCTTCTCATATATGCCAGGACGAAAGAGCATGGTAAGCAAGCGTAAGCAATGAAACAAATAAAAATAAAATTTCGACTATTCTTAGAGATTCCAAGGAAATATTTCAACTTTTGAAGATTTTATTTTAAAAAAAATGATATAGTTCCTTGCAACTAAAAGTCGTGGTTGCGCACCCACTTCTTTTTCGAATCGTCAAAATAAAAATAATGAACCCGTTAAACAAACTTTCTGTGTGAATGGGAATGTCTGCAATGAATATAGGATTTTTTTATAAACAAGATGTGGGTTCAGACATTTCACTATCAACCTCGCGTTAGAAAGGCAGTCTGGAATAAAAATCCTAATTGTTAAACTTAGTAGTTCTTGAGTTAGTATCTTTTACAGATCATTCAAATATCACTTTTTTTTAAACTTTTTCTTCTGTATAAACTTGTGTAAAAATGTCGACATAAAAGCCATTTCGGATGAGGATTCTTCAGTACTTTCTTAAGAATCTACGCGTGGGGTCCGCCTCACCCTAGCCCGGGCTGAAAATTTCCGTCTAAAAGATGTACCCGTAACCCTGTGGTCTTCATGTAACAGCAAAAGATTCCAATACTTACGTGAAATATGGTCTTCGCTTAAGGCTCGGCCCCACATAAAATTCATTAATTGACGGAAATATTATCTTCTTGTGGACCCTTAAAGTTTGAATCCACGACGACCCCAATGGATTTACACGAAAGAAGAAAGGTCAATAACACCCAAACGGTCTATTTAAACATTGAAAAAAATATCGGGAATTGTAAAATAGATTTAATGTTATGATTAGCAAACGTTTGGAAAACTAAAACCTGTTCTGCATAACTACCTGCAACTCAAACAAGTTCCTAAGAAAAAGATCTTAGATCGTGGGACCTCCATGTTGCGTCCGTGCTCCGGTGATCAAGCGGAGCCCGTGCAATCTGTGTTGTGTATCAAAACCTCCAAGATACATGCAGTTAACTATAGCATAACAGAACAGGGGGATAGCTATTTATGTATAAGAACGTGTTAAAGAGCGACCGATGAGTGCGGAGACCACCCGCATTCTGCTGTGGGCGTGGCGCTGCGCATAGATGGCAGCGCAGGGACATGACATCCCCCCTCTTTAGGAGCCGAGGTCCTCCGAGGCAGAGAAAATGTTCACCTTAAAAGATGGCAGCGCAGGGACATGACAGATGGGTGCCAACGAACTCTGAAATCGTGTTTTTTGTTGCTGTAAATAGTTGTGGCAGTTTTGTTATAAAATTTCGACAATTTGACATATGTAGTCTCACAGTCATGCATATGTATCAAAGCTGTATTTTTATAGGAGCAAGAACCTGTTTCCATTACAGCATTGTGTTCTTCCCCCACTCAGTATATTTCCTTAAATACCTTAATACAACCACCAATTTGATAAAACTGTAGAATGGATTCCATTTCCTAGAAAAAAATATAACTTGTTTTCTTTTTTATTCTAAAAATTTGCTTTTTTGTGTGTAGGGCGAATTGGTGCTCATGCACACGGTTTGAAACATTTTCAAACCATCAGTGGCTCATGATTTTACGATGCACCACAACAATCTGAACTGACCTCGATCCATCTTTAGGGGAGAAGAATATACCGCACATAAAGCAAGAGATCGGCCTCACATAGAACAGACACAGGGGTGATTCTAATAAGGAATCTAAAAAAATATTCTTGAAAGGTTTTAATCCAAGTTATATGAAATTTCTTCTTTACTAAAAAGAAGCCAAATCCCGAATCATTGTAGCACTGCGTTTGTTGGGAAGCGAATTGCGGTCATGGATTTTTCCCCTCCTTTGTCACGTTGTGGTTGTATATATTATCTTTCCTTGACTTTCTTGACCGGTGCTTTATTAGATTTGTCAAGTTCTGCCCAGATATTTGGTACTAAAAAGCTTTTGGGAGTACAAACAAACTTACAAGACATTTTCACCCTAGAGATAGACGGTGGTACGTTTAAAGCAAAACTAAAGGTGCCCTATTCAGCCCATTACTGACAATTTCTTATGTTTGTTGGGTTAAAAAAAATCTTTCAGAATACGAAAATAATTTAATTGTTTTTCATGTTTTAATTGGTTTTCATGAAATAAGCGAAAAAATTTTTCCTCTTAGACGCTTCATTTCAAATTTTACAGGCGCTGCCCTTCCTGTTTGATAATTTGGATCAGGCTCAGGCAATAACAAAAGGAAGAAACAAAATCAAGTTGTGTTTTAATAGCAATGAATGACAATTTCATCCAGACTTCACTCTTGACTGTTGGCGACATTGCACCGCCATGAAAGGTTTACGTCGTGATCAAAGACGTTATTCTTTTTTAGCAACGGAGGATGTCAAAACAAACGCTGGAAAATAAAAGAAAACTAGAAAGAAGACCAAACTAGAAGCCGCATTGCTTTGGAAAAACGTTTCTCTTCTACACTCCTCATAGCCGTTTGAGACGCGATTTCTGTAAGGGTGAGGTACTTCGACGACCTTCAAAAAATGGATTTGGTCCCAACTTGGTCAAAAACATGTAGTTTACCTAAAAACACTATTTTGAAACGTTTAGGTCATTATCGATTTTTTCGTCCGGCTTACGGTAGGTCTCCTCAGGTTACTGTAACTCGGCCAAAAGTGGTCCAAATTCAGCCCACGGGGTCGCAAACGATTTCTTTCAATGAATTGAGGAACTTGCTTCCAAACTACTCCAGAATAAGTACCGTTTGATGCGAGATATCCTCGATAAATGGAGTGTTTTTTTAATTTTTTGAAGTAGTTGAAACATAGTACACCAATTTAGTAATTCCATGCAAGGGAGATAATTTCAGTAATGCAAGCGGCAGACAAGGGAACAATTTGGAAGAAAACGAACAGATAATGGATCATTTTGTTTTTGTGTAAAATGGAGGAGAGTGTTTGTAACGGCGCAACGCGCACACTTTTCAATGACCGGGGACTTATGTGACTTCCGACAGTGAAGTCCGCCTTGAAGAAAGAAACAGTGACCTATTTTTGCCCCTCGTTAGCAACATCACAAAACATTTTCTTTTGCTGCGATTGGAAACATTTTATTTTGCTGCGATTAGAAACATTTCATTTTGCTGCGATTGGAAACATTTTATTTTGTTGCGATTGGAAACATTTCATTTTGCTGCGGTTGGAAACATTTTATTTTGCTGCGATTAGAAACATTTCATTTTGCTGCGATTGGAAACATTTTATTTTGCTGCGATTGGAAACATTTTATTTTGCTGCGATTGGAAACATTTTATTTTGCTGCGATTGGAAACATTTCCTTTTGCTGCGATTGGAAACATTTTATTTTGCTGCGTTTGGAAACATATTGCTGCGATTGGAAACATTTTATTTTGCTGCGATTAGAAACATTTCATTTTGCTGCGATTGGAAACGCAGCTACGCTGGAAGGTGGACACGCGCTGCTCGAACAAAAATGGTGAAGCCGTGCTCCAAAACAACTGTTCAAAAGCAGAAGCAGAAGCTGTATAAAAGTGTACTGAATGAGTGTCCTTTTCGTTGCCTTCAGTGGATACAAAACTAAGTTCAGCAACTGGAAGACAATTTTCCAATCAGTGATCAGTATGCAAAATTTAAAACGTACTCTAGAATTCATCGTGACATAATTATTGATGCTTACTCCGAAAAGAGAAAATTTCCGACAATTCCTGTTATTCACCCATTGTTATCCTTGTCGATTCCACCGTTTTTTTTTAATTTTCCACCCCTCACCCATTATCCTGCAAATGATTCAAAACACTTTGATATTCTTCTCAAACCCCTCCCTTGATTGGGAGGTACGAGCCCAACCCCTCGGGGGTTTTTTGTTTAGTCTGATCCGTGTAAAAGTTAACGTTGATTTCATGGAATAAATTTATACAAGTGCCTGCTGCAAAGGCGCGTGGTGTAGGTCAAACTTTTTTTGCAACCTATAGTCTATTTCCAACCATAGGATGTGGACTTTTCAGCTACTTTGATATCCAATGGTATTTAACCACCGACGATTTGAAACATTGAAGTGAGTAACAAAAAAAATTGAAGAAAACAGCGCTGTGAAAGAGGAGTGCGCAGACAATTAACCGATCACGGCGGGACCTAATGTGTCAACCTTTAAGGTTTTGACCAAACACTGGTGCCGTTTCTCGATAACACACTATAATGAGTTGTAGGGCTCGTAAAACTAAAGCAAAGGCAAAACTGCAGATAAACGTAATGAGCTCGACGGTCGCCTAGTATGTTTTAGGAGAAGGTAAATGTAGTAAAACTGTGGTCCCGATGAATGGCCAATGAAGATGTTAAGCAGCCCAAACAAAGACAAAACGATTCGGATGTAATTTTTTTTATTAAAGATCGGCACAAATAATACACATAAATATATACATTTGACACACAAATAGATCAAACCAGCTAAGTCACAATATGTAGTAATATCAGCAGGTCCATGAAGGAAACATTCGATTGGCTATAGTAACCTGAAATCAAATTATTCAAGTTGTTCTCAAAAGGCATTTGGTTTTTAAAAAAACAACTGGGAAAAAGTAAGAAAACCAATTAAAAATTTCAACTAACCCTATTTTTAGTTTTCCATTTCCTCGGTGAGTGGATGTTTAGCGAAATGCAAATTCTCCTTCTTTTCCTCCTCGATCTTCATATTGGCCAGTCTGATCACTTCTTCACAATGAGCCTTAGCTTTCCTCAGCTTCTCCTTCTTCTCCCATTCGTTGTAATTTTTCAGGGAGTTGAGGCACATTTTGTGGAGTAGAGCCTTTCTGGTGTTGCCCTTCTTCTCCTCCACAGATCGCTTAAGCTTCGCCAGCATTTTCAGTTTCTTGGGCGTCACGGAATAACACAGAAGGTACGAATTGATGAGCATCGTGGAAGGGGAGGCAGGAATCTGAAATGAAAATGTCAGAAAAAGGTAATTAATGTCATGGAAATGTGTTGCGTAAGAGCAAGACAACCATAAAAGTGAATTTTCAGTGATAATTGCATAAAAAAGAATCAATTGAAAAGGCTAAAATAAGAAATAAATGTGGAAAAACCAAAGCTAACCAAAAATTGATCTTTTCGTTATGCCCGCCAAATTGACGGAATTTTTCACTATAAAAACACTTCACTTTCACTTTCGTTGATCAAGTACATGTCTGCCCTGCTCGCCATCAAATGTCGCCAGATATGCAGTTTTACGTTGCACAGGCTCTACTTCAAGCGTCGTGCTTTCTACAAGCTGTCGTTTATCGGCGATATTCTGGACAATCCGTTTGTTTTTGTCAAATTTCTTGTTCATTTAACTAATTTAGGGATCAGAGAATGACACAGGACGTCGAGAAGACCACCCAGATTCTGGCCTGCGATTTACTCGGCCTTGTCATTACGGCTCCTGCTATTATTTTGTACTATTCCTACCTTACTTTCGACAGGTATATATCAATGTGGGAATTTATATATTTAGCGTGTTTTTTTAGTTCCGGTTGGATGGGCCCCACCCCCCCCCCCCCGATCTACGTATACTTCGTTGTAGTTACCATTGTGAAGAAGCTCCTGATTTTACCGATTGTCGGTCTGGTCAACAAGCAGGAAAGAAAGGAAGGAGACTTTAGGTTAACCGAAATCTTTATTTTAAGTAAAGTTATCTATTTTAGGCAGCGTCACATGGAAGTTCGTTCTAACGTTGATTCCATTGCTTTCTACCAGTCTGGTCTCTTGGAAAACGTCTTGGCCAATCAAAAGCTGAAGTCTTTGCTGAAAACACAGGTTTTAATTAATATATGTGGTGCTATTTTAATTTTCAATTTAGAAACGATTGGTTGACTGGAGATTGGCGCTCTCTTTTGTGACCAACGTGTTCGAGCACTTTGGCGGAATCCTCTTGTATCTCATCATCGGTATTCCCATCTTTTTCGCACGTTCTTATGACGAGGTCCATCCCGCGGAATTGAACGGCATTGTGTCTAAGGTGTTTCCCCTTTTTCTGTTTTTGCGCGCAGCGCGAAGCGCTGCACGGTGGTTTGGTTCCTCGCCTAATTACTGCGGGGTCACTAAAAACTAAATGTCCCACAGTTTCCTTCAACATCAATATTTTTCAATTCCGACAAAAGCATCGTTTTCAGCATCAAAAACTGCCCCAGAAACTTGTTTGACATTCGCAAAATTTTCAATTTTATAATTGGGACATTCTGCTGCAAGGCCCAAAAAGTGGCGAAGTCTCCCGTATGTATGATATCGTCGCAGAACTTGAGAACGGGTTGACCGATCAACCTGAAAATTTGGTTACAGGTCGGAACCCGTTGCAGTTCGGTGGGCGTAGACTTTGAGCCAGTTTCATCTTCAGGTTTTCTTACAGTACCCTAAAAAGACGGTCAAAAAATGGACTTTCAGGCACCACGGTCGCAAACATGAAAATTTTTCAAAACAGATTTGTCCATTGAAAAGTACACGCAAAGTTGATCTAGAATAAGTATTCAGACAAAAATGACGGATTTCCGCTTTGATGAAATGACGTCATTTTTGTTTATAAAGATAGCAGTGCAGCATGTTGTCAAAAACGGCGCCGCACGAGGAAGTCAGTGTGACTCTTGTAGCTCAGCGGTGTGCAGGCCGGGCTCGTACGCGGGTGATCCCGGGTTCGGATCCTTTTGCAGCCATTTTTCTTTTGCTTTACTAGATCAATTGGATAGAATCAGTTTTAGAGTTTTTTTCTTCAAAATAATAGGGCAAACCACAAACTGACATCCAAATTCGCGTGCAAGGAAACAATACATCCAAATTTGCGCTTTATCTCTCTCCCTTCCTCCCTCACTACGGCCGATAAAAATGTCAATGGCGGCTAAAAAATAGGCCTTTGAACGATAAAAAAGGCGGCCTGACCGACAAAAAAGGCGGCCTGCTGCCGCTATCGATGATGGCCTTTGGCCGATAGTAAAGGTGGCCTGCTGCCACAATCGATGACGCCCTTCGGCCGATAAAAAAAGCCGGCCTGCGGCCGCTATCGATGACGGTCTTCGGCCGATAGTAAAGGCGGCCTGCGGCCGCTATCGACGACGGCTTTCGGCCGACAAAAAACACGGCCTGCGGCCGTGTTTGATATTTGGTCTTCGGGCGAAAATATAGGAGGCCTTCAGTCGACAAAAAATGCGGCCTGCGGCCGCTCATAGAGAGTGTAGCAACAGTATTCTAAGAATACTGATAAAAAGGGAACAATATTTGTGTGAAAAAGCGATTCCCAATAGAAGGGGTGGTTTGGAAAAGGCTGGATAAAAAGAGAACAAAATGTTTGATCTGCGTTAAAATAAATTCTTGAACATCGAACAAGAAATCGGTTTCAAAATATATTATTTTAATTTTACAGCTATTTTGTCAGAAACAAAAATAACCAAACCATGGCCGAAAACGTCATGGTCAATCAAAAGCTGAAGTCTTTGCTGAAAACACAGGTTTTAATTAATATATGTGGTGCTATTTTAATTTTAAATTTAGAAACGATTGGTTGACTGGAGATTGGCGCTCTCTTTTGTGACCAACGTGTTCGAGCACTTTGGCGGAATCCTCTCGTATCTCATCATCGGTATTCCCATCTTTTTCACACGTTCTTATGACGAGGTCCCTCCCGCGGAATTGAACGGCATTGTGTCTAAGGTGTTTCCCCTTTTTCTGTTTTTATTACTTATTTCTTACAGAATGCCTTTTTCTACATCTATCTGATCTACAGTTTCACTAATCTCATTGCTCTATCCGATAAACTTGGAAGCCTCGCTGGAGTGACCCACAGGTGGGAGAGACTTCTAGGTTCAATGAATGTTTCATTATTTCAGGGTGATCGAATTGTTCGACGAGCTCCGTCGTTTCCACAATGACTGCTTGGAATTGGATCGTCCTCCGTCGACGGTTCCGTCTGGAGTTGTCATCATTGGCACTGAAGAAGATGAAAAGAAGGCTGCTACTAGAACGGTTTGTGATTCGCTTTAATCAGTACTAATTGAAGCTTTCAGATTGAAGAGCTTCATGGCAAACAATTGTCTCTGGAGAGGGATAGTGACGACATCGAAGAGGCCGAGTATTTGCTGGGTGGGTCGATCTTTTGTTACGGCTACCGGTAGTCAGTCTTATCATGATGAATTACTGCGTGTTCTTTGATTCTGATAAACAATCTGTTTGGACAAACCATTCCCGAAACCTGAGCGCATCAGCATTGACGTGGCATTATTGAAAGCGGCGGGGAATGCCTTGTTTTTTGTGTCAAAAGGACGGACAAGGGGAGGACGAACGGATATAAAAAGTAGTTCGATTTGTATGATTAAACTCGCGTTTTATCTTGGGAACAAACCTATGAAATATGTTGTGGCGTGGTTAACAATACTATTTTTAAGGTGCTCGAAATCAGCAGGACGAGGAATGGTCAGATGATGGAGTCGCCATCACTGTGGATTCTGCCTCACTGTGCTCTCCATCTGACCAGGATCATCAAATCGTGACATGTATGTTTTCCTTGAGTTCATGATAACTATGAATGTTCAGGTCTCTCTGTTGAACTCATCCAGGGACAGAACGTTTTGCTGACCGGTGATAGTGGAACTGGAAAGACTTCGCTGCTCAGGATGTTCTCTGGAATGTGGACTCCTGCTACTGGTATGACTCTTTTTCTGGCGGGTAACTATGCGTTTTCTTTAGGAAAAGTCGATCGTCACTGGGCTACTCAGCCCAGCAACATGCTGTTCATTCCCCAGAAGCCCTATTTCCCGTCCGGTGCCACTACCCTCCGCCAGCAGATTGTCTACCCTGTGAAGGCAATTCCTGTCACCAAAGGTTTGATTGTTCGTATGTTGTTTATAAAGAAGCTTTTGCAGATGTTCCTCGTTTGAAGGCTATCCTCGAATCTCTGAAGCTGGACTATCTCGTGTAGCGTTGTCAGGGCTTTGACACCCCTGCTGAATGGGATTGGTTTGTGCCTTTTGTAACAAATATGGAATCGTCTGTTCAGGATGAAAACGCTCTCGCCTGGCGAGTTGCAGCGCCTCTCCATCGCCCGAGTTCTGTACACCAAGCCTCGAATCGCGTTCTTGGATGAAGCTACTAGCGCTATGGGCTTCGAGATGGAAATGCAAATTTACCGCCTTCTGCAGCAGGTAACTTTTCTTCCTTGTTAAATTTCTTCAATAAGTTTGTGTTCTGCGCACTGGAGAAGTCTGCGGGTTGCCTAATTAGGTGCAAAGATTTAGCGTTACATTGCTGCAATCTTGATTGGTTTAATTACACACACGAATGATTTTGGAACCTAATTCTCCTGGATAAAACGTGGGTGTGGGGGATTGTTGAGAATCCTGTCTTTAATACTAACCAGATGGCAAACAAACTCGTTCCCTTGTGATAAACACTTTTTTTAGGAGGGAATCACCTACGTATCTGTTGGCCACCGTTTCTCGCTGAAGCAGTTCCACGATGTCGAACTCCACCTGCACGGCAGAGGCAACTGGACTCTCAACGACATCGATGCTGCCTCCGTTGCCAGCCGCGTTTCCGCCATGGGCACCGATTGCGATGCCTCCCTTCGTCTCTGAGCACATCTGTTGCTCCGTCGAATACGGTTGTCAAAAGGGTATTGGCGTTCCTCTATAGTCTAACCTGCATTTTTTTGTGCACCCTGTGGAGGTTAGCTTTTGCGATTGTTGTTTGTATCCTCCTTTCGCTCAAAATGAGCATTTCCTCAGTCGGTGCATTGTATTGAAACTCTCGTTCTAACGCTTTCACTTTCAGTGCATTAGTCTCATAGGTCCATTTTATGACTGTACGCTTAGCGCTACGGTTGAATTCTCGTCCTGTCTTGCCTTGTTACAGTCTTTGTGTGCTTTAATTAAAGCTATTATGGTTCTAGCATGATGCTATGTTTTTGTCTTTCTGTTGTAGAAAGTACAGTCTTGCCTTGTCCGCGTTTGGCGGCGAAATAAAAGGTTCTTCTTGTATCGATCTTTTTGTTTTCTTCTATTTCTTTTTCATAAAGGCTACGCCTCAGATCTTGTGGTCGATTAAAGAGTCGGGCAAGGTTTTAGATTTCAAAAACGAACAAGCTTTTCCAAGTATCTTGACGATGTTCTCTGAGTACAGTATCGTAAGGACGGGTCAACTCGAACATAAAGAGCTTTGAGCTTGCGCGAAGATATTGATACGCTTTCAGAGCGGCTCCGTATTGCCACAGCGCTGGAGTTCCGAGGGTCTACATAATCGATGGCAAGAAGAGTGTTTCCAGCGTTTAAGGGGAATACCAGAAAAAAAGACTAGGTGGATCTTGTTGCGAGCGATACCCTTGTAGCATCTTGCCATCAACTTAGGTTGTTCAACGTTTTCATGCTGTTCCGAAAAAGCTTAACGCTGCTCGCAAACTTTATCCCTTTTTTGAAGATTTGCCACTGAGCCCAGTGATGGCGATGGTTGTGATGGTAGCGGTGGTGATGGCGCCTCCAATGGCACTTGTCTCTGCATTCAAGGCTCTGAAGTAGTTCATGGAGTTAGCTATTGTCAACTCTCTATCTTTTTCTGTTAGATGATATTGTGAACCCATAAATCTTGAAAAAGATTTCGTTAACCTGAACATCAAACGAAGTAATGTGCGTGCAAAACGTGAAGACGCGCATACTTTTCGGGCTCAAATGTGCACCCTGCTATTAGGAATTTGATGCGCACTACCACACCAAACATAATTTCGAACATAAAAATCACTACCAAACATAATTTCGATAGCTTATAAAACATCAGTTTAATTTGGTATTAAACTATGGCAGAAGTTTCACTCAACTATTGTTGACCGTTTTGTAATTTGGTCGGAAGAGGTCGCTTCGGTTACCGAACTTCAAAGGACTCGGTCTTTCCCTGGGTTTCCAGGCTTGTATATTTTGACCGCAACTCGGCTTGAAAACTATTTTATCCATTCAAACATAAATTTCCGAGTTGATCAGAACGCGTGGGAGTAGAACGGGCGGAGATGCATTATTTCGCTGTTGGAAAGGGTTTCTCTTCCAATGGAAATTTTTGAAGGAAAATGCTCTCTAGAAAAAATCTATATTATTTTTGGAAAAAATGCAGGAGGTCAAGGCACGGACCATCCTGCTTTTTATTTTGCTTGCCCCCCAGGGCGAACATCTCCCCAGGGCGACTTATAAACCCGATCCAGGGCTTGTACTGTAGAATGGGCGGCAGCCACTAGGGAGACCGCATATTGGGCAGTCCCCCGGGGCGTGAATCTACCGCCCAGAAGGTGTGAGTTCCGAATCGTTTATATTACCCCGTCCTTGGGCCCTGCCGATGTCGTACGCAGGGCGGCCGCAAAAGAATAGAAATCGCTGAGCGGTTAATGTAGGTTAATTAGGAGGTCATGGTTGAGATCTCAAGTGCTCGTGGTGATGTTGTCAGCCGCGGCTGTTCCTCACAGTGCCCGCATAGCTCAGTTGGGTAGCTCTTCTGTTTGTAAACAAACGGTCATGGGTTCGGGTCCTTTTCGCTGTTTTTATTTTGTCTTTTTTTCAAAATAAGGTGGAACAAATGTTTTGTCTTCTATTATATTGTACAGGAGTTTTGCACATAAGACGAGTGTTGGAGAAACATTTCGATATTTAAAAATACGTAAACTTCTTGAGTGGTGTTAACTTTTTGATAGCAATAACCTAAAGCGGGTAACGTCAGAAGCCTAAGGCCAGCTAACGCTATAAGAAGTCTGAAAGCTGGCAAAAGCAGGCCGACAACATGGGTGATATCGTTTTTTCTTTTTCAATTCTGACAACAGAATCGTTCTCAGCATCAAAAACTGCCCCAGAAACATATTTGAGAAATATAAAATTGTATAATATGCCGAATGGCCCATTCAGCTGCAAGGCCAAAAACATGGCGATGTCTCCCGTACATATAATACCGTCGCACAACTTGCGAACGGGTTGAGCTAATGAACTGAAATTTTGACTGAAGGTCGAAACTTGTTGCAGTTCGGTGGGGAGAGACTTTCAGCCAGTTTCATTAACTGGTTTTCTTACCCCACCCTAAAATATGGGGTAAAAAACTTCACTTAAGGCCACCACAGTCGAATATGTGAGAATTCCTCGAAACAGATTTGTTCAATGAAAAGAACGTAAAAATTAGGTCTAGGAAAAGTATTCACACAAAATTATTTTCACCCATTACCTACAAAATGACATCATTAGTGTAGCTGATTGCAGCTATGCAGCATGCTGTTGAAAAGGGCGCCGCAATAACCACATTATGTGACTGTTGTGGCTGAGCGGTGTACAGGGCGGACTCGCACGCAGAATATACTGGGTTCAGATCCCGACAAAATTTTTTTTCTTTTGTTATGCAATTGTTTTGCATATCTTATCAAATTATGTTCAAACTACATTTTTTGCTTTGGTTTTTTTTTAAATTTTAAAGGCCTAACTTCAAGTAATACTTGAGCAGGCGCCCCTAATAAAGGCGGCCTGCAGCCGCTATCGACCACGGCCTTCGGCCGACTATAATGGCGACCTTCTGGTTGGATTTTCATCAAATTTAACGACATTATTTTTCTATGACCTACACAATGTCGAGAATTACAGATATCTTGTCTTAAATACATTGATCATTTTTTATCTTAGTGTGAAATACGATTAAAAGAGAATAGCACGACAATATGTTGGTCTAAACAGGACGACAGATAAAAGCAAGAGAGAAGCAGATATTTAGAGAGAAGATTTTAAAAAAAACTGATAAAAAGTGTCAACACAGAGATATCGGAGGAAGGAATATCTTCAAACTCGTTTTCACCCTTTTTTTATTTCCAAAACCCACTTTTAGACAATTTAAAAATCAAGAATTAAAATTTAATCCCCTTATAACGAAACGCTATGGTGTGTGTGTGTCTACACTACACTTTAGGTACACTACACTTTCATAATGAAGGCAGAGTAATGAGTGGCTGTAGGCCACGAATGTTGCGGCCGCAGGCCGCAAGCCAGGAGGGTGCGCGCCGTAGGCGCGCGTACCCGACTGGTTCTCCTGTCCCTAAAACGCTTCGGTGTGTGGATCAGCGTGGGTCAAGGTGTTCATTTGTCCCAGCCAGCGTGAAGAGTCAGCTCGGCGGGTCATTCATTTCTTTCCTTTTCGTTTCGTTACTTTTTATGTAAACTGCTCTCTTTCATTCCGCACATTTTGCCATTCTACGACCAGTCAGGTCTTCGTTCTCTTTATTTCTTCTCTTGTTTTCGTGCTTCTCAGCCGCTCTGTCCCTTTGTCTTTGTATCTCAGTGCCTCTATGTTTTCTCTCTCAATTTTTGCCTCTGTTTCCCTTCCTCTCTGTTTCGCTGTTACTTTGAATTTCTCTCTTCGTCTCTCCCTATGTTCCTCTTTCTCTTCCCGTCTCTTTCTGTTTCCCTGCCCTGATGTCTCCCTGTTTATGCCTTTCTGTCCCTCCGTATCTTTCTCTCCGTCTCTCGCTCTTTCTCTTTCTCTTCCTCTTTCCTCTATTTCTCTTTTCTCCCTGTATTTCTGTCTGGCTCTCCTTTTATTTCATTGTTTCTCTGCCTCTGCCTCTCTGCATATCTGTCTCAATATCTTCCTGCCTCTCTGTCCCTCGTTGCAAAGAAAAATAAATCCTTCTAAGCTACAAACGTGTTTAACATTGGTAAATCAAAGTTACAAGCCTCGGGAAAAATTGGGGCTTTCAGTAGTTGATTATTAGTACAAAGAGTGTAATTCTTTTATGTATGACAGCTAACGGAATTGTATAGCCAAAACCCTAAGAGAAAACTATTTTTGACTGCAATACATCAGGCTGTCTGGGGGATGTATTGAAGTCAAAAATAGTTTTCTCTTATTGTTAGGGTTAAATTCACATCAGAATTTCTCACTTTAAACGTTTTGTTTTGATAAAGACGGCTACTGTGAATCACGGAAACATGTTTCTACAGTATATTCATATGAATTTTAGTTAAAATTCATAACAAAGTGAGGCAAGCTGGTTTTTTGATATTTGCAGCTTTTAGCACTAAAGAGCGGGCAAGCGAGCGAAGCGAGCCAATTAACAAAGTTTGCAAAGATGTCAGTAAAGATATAGAAAAAAATCCTCTCTTATACACTGCGCTTATGGTCTGTGTGTGTGTGTGTGTGTGTGTGTGTGTGTGTGTGTGTGTGTGTGTGTGTGTGTGTGTGTGTGTGTGTGTGTGTGTGTGTGTGTGTGTGTGTGTGTGTGTGTGTGTGTGTGTGTGTGTGTGTGTGTGTGTGTGTGTGTGTGTGTGTGTGTGTGTGTGTGTGTGTGTGTGTGTGTGTGTGTGTGTGTGTGTGTGTGTGTGTGTGTGTGTGTGTGTGTGTGTGTGTGTGTGTGTGTGTGTGTGTGTGTGTGTGTGTGTGTGTGTGTGTGTGTGTGTGTGTGTGTGTGTGTGTGTGTGTGTGTGTGTGTGTGTGTGTGTGTGTGTGTGTGTGTGTGTGTGTGTGTGTGTGTGTGTGTGTGTGTGTGTGTGTGTGTGTGTGTGTGTGTGTGTGTGTGTGTGTGTGTGTGTGTGTGTGTGTGTGTGTGTGTGTGTGTGTGTGTGTGTGTGTGTGTGTGTGTGTGTGTGTGTGTGTGTGTGTGTGTGTGTGTGTGTGTGTGTGTGTGTGTGTGTGTGTGTGTGTGTGTGTGTGTGTGTGTGTGTGTGTGTGTGTGTGTGTGTGTGTGTGTGTGTGTGTGTGTGTGTGTGTGTGTGTGTGTGTGTATGTGTGTGTGTGTGTGTGTGTGTGTGTGTGTGTGTGTGTGTGTGTGTGTGTGTGTGTGTGTGTGTGTGTGTGTGTGTGTGTGTGTGTGTGTGTGTGTGTGTGTGTGTGTGTGTGTGTGTGTGTGTGTGTGTGTGTGTGTGTGTGTGTGTGTGTGTGTGTGTGTGTGTGTGTGTGTGTGTGTGTGTGTGTGTGTGTGTGTGTGTGTGTGTGTGTGTGTGTGTGTGTGTGTGTGTGTGTGTGTGTGTGTGTGTGTGTGTGTGTGTGTGTGTGTGTGTGTGTGTGTGTGTGTGTGTGTGTGTGTGTGTGTGTGTGTGTGTGTGTGTGTGTGTGTGTGTGTGTGTGTGTGTGTGTGTGTGTGTGTGTGTGTGTGTGTGTGTGTGTGTGTGTGTGTGTGTGTGTGTGTGTGTGTGTGTGTGTGTGTGTGTGTGTGTGTGTGTGTGTGTGTGTGGTGTCCCACGGTGAAACTGCGCAGAGTCCGTCACGTGTCTGCGTCTCTCCTATTCCTCTGCACTCTCTTTTACGGGTTCTAACTTTACGTACATGTTACGGAAACATTACCGAATTAGGTCATTTCCACCGTTCATTTCGGGGGCACAGCCCCCGGCGAGCGGCCGGAGGCCACGAGCAGCCAGAATATTCAGGACCGCCGCAGGCGGGCCGGAATATTCTGGTCCTACTATTTACAATTGAGCAATGGTGTCGGTCTGTCTGTCTGTCATGTCCGACGCCAGAGTACGTCCACTGCCACTTCTGAGTCTCTTTTATTCTCTTGCTCTCTCACCTAGCACTTTCGCACGTCACGGACATTTGACGGAAATGCAGCGAAAACTTAGAGGCTTCAGAGTGACAGAGGAGATTTCGTTCATTTCTACCGGGACCGGTCGGTCTTTCGGTTGACTACCGGTGGGGGTTGAATTAGCGTACGTGAATGAAGGGAGAGGGGTGGTCATTTTCTATGGGATTGCTTGCTGTGCGGTTTTCGTACTCCCGTTCTTAACACCTTTCCCACCCATGCGTACCCAACCCATTTATTAACACTTTTCTGAAACATGCTTTTATTTAATTTTAAAGGTAATTAGCGTAAGAGAATGAAGGGGGTGGGGTGGGCATTCCTATTGCTCACTCATTCCCAGGCGTTTCTCAACCCCTTTCCCAACACCTTTCCCAAACATGCGCACACACACCCATTTCTTAACACCCACTACCTTTCTAAAACTTTTCCCACACATGCGCACCCACACTTATTTCTTTAAACCTTTTCCAAAGATGCGCACCCACACCCATTTCTTAACACATTTTCCAAACATGGGCACCCACACCCATTTCTTAACACTTTCCCCAAACATGCGCACCCTCACCCATTTCTTAACACCTTTTTCACACATGCGCACCTACGCCCATTTTTTAACACTTTTCCCAAACATGCGCACCCACACCCATTTCTTAACACATTTCCCAAACATGCGCACCCACACCCATTTCTTAACACTTTTCCCACACATGCGCACCCACACCCATTTCTTAACACTTTTCCCAAACATGCACACCCACACCCATTTTTTTTTAAAACTTTTTCCACACATGCGCACCTACACCCATTTCTTAACACTTTTCCCACATCGCGAACCCATACCCATTTCTTAACACTTTTCCCAAACATGCACACCCACACCCATTTTTTTTAAAACTTTTTCCACACATGCGCACCTACACCCATTTCTTAACACTTTTCCCACAAATGCGCACCCACACCCATTTCTTAACACTTTTCCTAAACATGCGAACCCACACCCATTTTTTTTAAACTTTTTCCAAACATGCGCACCCACACCCATTTCTTAACACATTTTCCAAACATGCGCACCCTCACTCATTTCTTAACACTTTTCCCAAACATGGGCACCCACACCCATTTCTTAACACTTTCCCCAAACATGCGCACCCTCACTCATTTCTTAACACTTTTCCCAAACATGCGCACCCACACCCATTTCTTAACACTTTTCCCAAACATGCGTACCCACACCCATTTCTTAACACTTTTCCCAAACATGCGCACCCACACTCATTTCTTAACACTTTTCGCAAACATGCGTACCCGCACCCATTTCTTAACACTTTTCGCAAACATGCGTACCCACACCCATTTCTTAACACTTTTCTGACACATGCGCACCCACAACCATTTCTTAACACACCTACCACAACCACATCATGTTTAGTATCAAACAAAAGCCCAAAATGTGCCCATCCCACACGATCCAGGAGTGATGACCCGCCGTAGGCGGGTCAGAACTCCTGGTCCTTACTTTTACAATCGAGGATTGGTCTCCTTCTGTCTGTCTGTTGGTGATGTCCCACGGTCATTTTACGCCCGCTGTTCTGAGTTTCTCTTATTCTCTTGCTCTCTCACCTAGCGCTTTCGCACGTCACGGACATTTGACGGAAATGCAACGATAAATTGGAGGCTTCAGAGTGACTGAGGGGATTTCGTTCATTTCCACCGGGTGCGGTCGTTCCTTCGGTTGACTACCGGAGGGGTGGATCATATCCATTTGGAGGGGATGGTTGGGCGGCTGACTCATTCTCATACACTCCGCTTTATAACACTTTCTCCAAACATGCGCACCCTCACCCATTTCTTAACACCTTTTTCACACATGCGCACCTACGCCCATTTTTTAACACTTTTCCCAAACATGCGCACCCACACCCATTTCTTAACACATTTCCCAAACATGCGCACCCACACCCATTTCTTAACACTTTCCCAAACATGCGCACCCACACCCATTTCTTAACACTTTTCCCACACATGCGCACCCACACCCATTTCTTAACACTTTTCCCAAACATGCACACCCACACCCATTTTTTTTTAAAACTTTTTCCACACATGCGCACCTACACCCATTTCTTAACACTTTTCCCACATCGCGAACCCATACCCATTTCTTAACACTTTTCCCAAACATGCACACCCACACCCATTTTTTTTAAAACTTTTTCCACACATGCGCACCTACACCCATTTCTTAACACTTTTCCCACAAATGCGCACCCACACCCATTTCTTAACACTTTTCCCAAACATGCGAACCCACACCCATTTTTTTTAAACTTTTTCCAAACATGCGCACCCACACCCATTTCTTAACACATTTTCCAAACATGCGCACCCTCACTCATTTCTTAACACTTTTCCCAAACATGGGCACCCACACCCATTTCTTAACACTTTCCCCAAACATGCGCACCCTCACTCATTTCTTAACACTTTTCCCAAACATGCGCACCCACACCCATTTCTTAACACCTTTTTCACACATGCGCACCTACGCCCATTTTTTAACACTTTTCCCAAACATGCGCACCCACACCCATTTCTTAACACATTTCCCAAACATGCGCACCCCCACCCATTTCTTAACACTTTCCCAAACATGCGCACCCACACCCATTTCTTAACACTTTTCCCACACATGCGCACCCACACCCATTTCTTAACACTTTTCCCAAACATGCACACCCACACCCATTTTTTTTTTAAACTTTTTCCACACATGCGCATCAACACCCATTTCTTAACACTTTTCAAAAACATGCGCATCAACACCCATTTCTTAACACTTTTCCCAAACACGCGCACCCACACCCATTTCTTAACACTTTTCCCAAACATGCGCACCCTCACCCATTTCTTAACACATTTTCCAAACATGCGCACCCTCACTCATTTCTTAACACTTTTCCCACAAATGCGCACCCACACCCATTTCTTAACACTTTTCCCAAACATGCGAACCCACACCCATTTTTTTTAAACTTTTTCCAAACATGCGCACCCACACCCATTTCTTAACACATTTTCCAAACATGCGCACCCTCACTCATTTCTTAACACTTTTCCCAAACATGGGCACCCACACCCATTTCTTAACACTTTCCCCAAACATGCGCACCCTCACTCATTTCTTAACACTTTTCCCAAACATGCGCACCCACACCCATTTCTTAACACCTTTTTCACACATGCGCACCTACGCCCATTTTTTAACACTTTTCCCAAACATGCGCACCCACACCCATTTCTTAACACATTTCCCAAACATGCGCACCCCCACCCATTTCTTAACACTTTCCCAAACATGCGCACCCACACCCATTTCTTAACACTTTTCCCACACATGCGCACCCACACCCATTTCTTAACACTTTTCCCAAACATGCACACCCACACCCATTTTTTTTTTAAACTTTTTCCACACATGCGCATCAACACCCATTTCTTAACACTTTTCAAAAACATGCGTACCCACACCCATTTCTTAACACTTTTCCCAAACATGCGCACCCACACTCATTTCCTAACACTTTTCGCAAACATGCGTACCCGCACCCATTTCTTAACACTTTTCGCAAACGTGCGTACCCACACCCATTTCTTAACACTTTTCCTAAACATGCGCACCCACACCCATTTCTTAACACACACTCCAAAACCACATCATTTATAGTATCAAACGAGAGCCTAAAATGTGCCCATCCCACACGTGCCAGGAGTGATGACCCGCCGTAGGCGGGTCAGAACTCCTGGTCTTATATACAATTGGTGAATGGTGTCCCTCTGTCTGTTCGCACCCCGCCGCCCTTCATTTCCAAGGGTCAGAGGGGTGGTGCGGTGGGGAAAGCGAGGGGAGGGTACCAAGGTACCCTTGGTACCCGACCCGAGCGTACACGTGTGCGCGTGCAACGTTAGGCCGCGAAGCGGTCCAATGCGGCCGAAGGCCGCATAAATGAGCGGCCGTAGGCCGTGAGAACGCTTTGAGGCGGCCGAAGGCCGCCGAACCCAGAAGTCTAAGACCCGCGTAGCGGGGCTTTGACTTCTGGTAAGTTTACATAATTGAAAAACTATTTAAATTATTTATAAAGATAATTTTAGTAATTCAAGAGCATTTAAAAAAGTATGCTTACATGTAGGGAAGCAATCCCTTATAATAAAACTCTACCGTGTGTGTATGTGTGTGTAGTGTATCACCCCCCGCCTTCACTTTCCCATAGGGGGAGGGTGAGATCGGCCGGTCTTCCTTTCTGTTCCTTTCTCTCCCGTCCGTTACGTGACTTACGTGGTTAATGCACTGCTTATTTGTTTCCAATCTTTCTTTTTGCCTCCCTCCGACCGGTCAGTTCTCCCCTCCACCGCCTCTCTCTCTATCTGTCTCTGTCACTCTCTATCCTTCTTTTTCTCTATTTCTCTCTCTAATTGACTCTCTTTCTCTGCCTCTCTCTATCGCTCTCTCTTCTCTTTCTCTCTATCGATCTTTCTCTCTGTGTCTTTCTTTGTCTGTATTCTTTCTTTGACTGTTTTTCTCTTTCTCTCTTTGTACTCTGTCGCTATCTTTCTCTCTATGTCTCTCTATCTCTCTCTTTCACTCTATGTGTGTGTATGTGTCTTTGTCCGTGTTTGTGTATGTGTCTCTCAGTCTATCTATCTATAGTCTTCGCCCATGGACCTTGGAAGGAGTTATAAAAAACCTGCGCATCTAACCGGCTAATGAGCGTGTGAAACACGGAGACGCAGACAATTTTCTGGGTCAAATGCGAACTCCGCTTTTACAAGCTCGATGGGCGAGGGGTATATATCTATTTGTCACTGTGTCTCTGTTTCTGATTTTCCCCCCTGTGCCTCTCTTTGTCTGCATCTCTTGTTTCTGTCTGTCTCTTTGTATTTCATCTGTATGTCTCTCTGTATTTCTCTCTGTCTCTCTGTTTTTCTGTTTGTCTCTATGTATCTCTCCGTCTGTCTTTGTCTCCGTCGCTCTGTCTGTCTCTGCTCACTCAGTTAGACGGCCTGCTGCCGAATAATGTTGGGGGCCTTCGACCGCTCAGTTAAATGGCATGCGGACAAACGTTTTGGCCTTCGACCTTCTTACATGGCCTGCGGTCGAATATTTTTACGGCCTGCGGCCAAATATTTTTGGGCCCTTCGGCCGCTCGGTTAAAAAGTTCGCCGCCTTCGGCCGCTTAGTTAGATGGCCTGCGGTCGAACATTTTTATGGCCTTCGGCCGCTCAGTTAAACGACCTTTGGCCTCTCCGTTAGACGGCGTTTGGTTCAGCTGTTCGCCTCCGGCCGAACAATTTTGCGGTCTGCAGCCGTATGCGTACACGGCCTTCTGCCGCAAATATAACTTGCTTAATTTAGAATTGGTTGAAGTTAAAAAATATGGACGAACCCTTACGCAACCAGAAGCGTTAGCGCGGCCTTCGGCCGCGCTTACGCTCCTGGTCCCTTATAATAAAACGCTACGGTTTCTCTGTGTGTGTGTGTGTGTGTGTGTGTGTGTGTGTGTGTGTGTGTGTTTGTGTGTGTGTGTGTGTGTGTGTGTGTGTGTGTGTATGGTCTATCAGCGTAAAACCACGCGTTCACTTCCCCAAAGGGAGAGGGGGAAATCGGTCGGCCAATGATTCCGTTACGTGACTTTTAAAAGCTAATTTTAAAAAGTTAAAAAGCACTGTTCATTCTCTTTCACTCACTCTTCCCCCTCTCTCTCTCTCTCTCTCTCTCTCTCTCTCTATGTCTCTGTTTCCGTCTATCTCTATGTCTTACGCCTCTCTGTCTCTCGGTCTTTCCCTGTGTATCTGTCTCGCTGTCTCTCTGTCTCTCTGTCTTTCTGTCTCTCTCTGCGACTCCGCGTCTCTGCGTCTCTGCGTCTCCGCGTCTCTGCGTATCTGCGTCTTGGCGTCTTTGCGTTTTTGCGTCTCTGCGTCTCTGCGTTTCTGCGTCTCTGCTTCTCTGTCTCTGTCTCTGTCTCTGTCTCTGTCTCTGTCTCTGTCTCTGTCTCTGTCTCTGTCTCTGTCTCTGTCTCTGTCTCTGTCTCTGTCTCTGTCTCTGTCTCTGTCTCTGTCTCTGTCTCTGTCTCTGTCTCTGTCTCTGTCTCTGTCTCTGTCTCTGTCTCTGTCTCTGTCTCTGTCTCTGTCTCTGTCTCTGTCTCTGTCTCTGTCTCTGTCTCTGTCTCTGTCTCTGTCTCTGTCTCTGTCTCTGTCTCTGTCTCTGTCTCTGTCTCTGTCTCTGTCTCTGTCTCTGTCTCTGTCTCTGTCTCTGTCTCTGTCTCTGCTTCTCTGTCTCTGTCTCTGTCTCTGTCTCTGTCTCTGTCTCTGTCTCTGTCTCTGTCTCTGTCTCTGTCTCTGTCTCTGTCTCTGTCTCTGTCTCTGTCTCTGTCTCTGTCTCTGTCTCTGTCTCTGTCTCTGTCTCTGTCTCTGTCTCTGTCTCTGCTTCTCTGTCTCTGTCTCTGTCTCTGTCTCTGTCTCTGTCTCTGTCTCTGTCTCTGTCTCTGTCTCTGTCTCTGTCTCTGTCTCTGTCTCTGTCTCTGTCTCTGTCTCTGTCTCTGTCTCTGTCTCTGTCTCTGTCTCTGTCTCTGTCTCTGTCTCTGCTTCTCTGTCTCTGTCTCTGTCTCTGTCTCTGTCTCTGTCTCTGTCTCTGTCTCTGTCTCTGTCTCTGCTTCTCTGTCTTTGTCTCTGTCTCTGTCTCTGTCTCTGTCTCTGTCTCTGTCTCTGCTTCTCTGTCTCTGTCTCTGCTTCTCTGTCTCTGTCTCGGTCTCTGTCTCTGTCTCTGTCTCTGTCTCTGTCTCTGTCTCTTTCTCTGTCTCTGTCTCTGTCTCTGTCTCTGTCTCTGTCTCTGTCTCTGTCTCTGTCTCTGTCTCTGTCTCTGTCTCTGTCTCTGTCTCTGTCTCTGTCTCTGTCTCTGTCTCTGTCTCTGTCTCTGTCTCTGTCTCTGTCTCTGTCTCTGTCTCTGTCTCTGTCTCTGTCTCTGTCTCTGTCTCTGTCTCTGTCTCTGTCTCTGTCTCTGTCTCTGTCTCTGTCTCTGTCTCTGTCTCTGTCTCTGTATCTGTCTCTGTCTCTGTCTCTGTCTCTGTCTCTGTCTCTGTCTCTGTCTCTGTCTCTGTCTCTGTCTCTGTCTCTGTCTCTGTCTCTGTCTCTGTCTCTGTCTCTGCTTCTCTGTCTCTGTCTCTGTCTCTGTCTCTGTCTCTGCTTCTCTGTCTCTGTCTCTGTCTCTGTCTCTGTCTCTGTCTCTGTCTCTGTCTCTGTCTCTGTCTCTGTCTCTGTCTCTGTCTCTGTCTCTGTCTCTGTCTCTGTCTCTGTCTCTGTCTCTGCTTCTCTGTCTTTGTCTCTGTCTCTGTCTCTGTCTCTGTCTCTGTCTCTGTCTCTGCTTCTCTGTCTCTGTCTCTGCTTCTCTGTCTCTGTCTCTGTCTCTGTCTCTGTCTCTGTCTCTGTCTCTGTCTCTGTCTCTTTCTCTGTCTCTGTCTCTGTCTCTGTCTCTGTCTCTGTCTCTGTCTCTGTCTCTGTCTCTGTCTCTGTCTCTGTCTCTGTCTCTGTCTCTGTCTCTGTCTCTGTCTCTGTCTCTGTCTCTGTCTCTGTCTCTGTCTCTGTCTCTGTCTCTGTCTCTGTCTCTGTCTCTGTCTCTGTCTCTGTCTCTGTCTCTGTCTCTGTCTCTGTCTCTGTCTCTGTCTCTGTCTCTGTCTCTGTCTCTGTCTCTGTCTCTGTCTCTGTCTCTGTCTCTGTCTCTGTCTCTGTCTCTGTCTCTGTCTCTGTCTCTGTCTCTGTCTCTGTCTCTGTCTCTGTCTCTGTCTCTGTCTCTGTCTCTGTCTCTGCTTCTCTGTCTCTGTCTCTGTCTCTGTCTCTGTCTCTGTCTCTGTCTCTGTCTCTGTCTCTGTCTCTGTCTCTGTCTCTGTCTCTGTCTCTGTCTCTGTCTCTGTCTCTGTCTCTGTCTCTGTCTCTGTCTCTGTCTCTGTCTCTGTCTCTGTCTCTGTCTCTGTCTCTGTCTCTGTCTCTGTCTCTGTCTCTGCTTCTCTGTCTCTGTCTCTGTCTCTGTCTCTGTCTCTGTCTCTGTCTCTGCTTCTCTGTCTCTGTCTCTGTCTCTGTCTCTGTCTCTGTCTCTGTCTCTGTCTCTGTCTCTGTCTCTGTCTCTGTCTCTGTCTCTGTCTCTGTCTCTGTCTCTGTCTCTGTCTCTGTCTCTGTCTCTGTCTCTGTCTCTGTCTCTGTCTCTGTCTCTGTCTCTGTCTCTGTCTCTGTCTCTGTCTCTGTCTCTGTCTCTGTCTCTGTCTCTGTCTCTGTCTCTGTCTCTGTCTCTGTCTCTGTCTCTGTCTCTGTCTTTGTCTCTGTCTCTGTCTCTGTCTCTGTCTCTGTCTCTGTCTCTGCTTCTCTGTCTCTGTCTCTGTCTCTGTCTCTGTCTCTGTCTCTGTCTCTGTCTCTGTCTCTGTCTCTGTCTCTGTCTCTGTCTCTGTCTCTGTCTCTGTCTCCGTCTTTGTCTCTGTCTCTGTCTCTGTCTCTGTCTCTGTCTCTGTCTCTGTCTCTGTCTCTGTCTCTGTCTCTGTCTCTGTCTCTGCTTCTCTGTCTCTGTCTCTGTCTCTGTCTCTGTCTCTGCTTCTCTGTCTCTGTCTCTGTCTCTGTCTCTGTCTCTGTCTCTGTCTCTGTCTCTGTCTCTGTCTCTGTCTCTGTCTCTGTCTCTGTCTCTGTCTCTGTCTCTGTCTCTGTCTCTGTCTCTGTCTCTGTCTCTGTCTCTGTCTCTGTCTCTGTCTCTGTCTCTGTCTCTGTCTCTGTCTCTGTCTCTGTCTCTGTCTCTGTCTCTGTCTCTGTCTCTGCTTCTCTGTCTCTGTCTCTGTCTCTGTCTCTGTCTCTGTCTCTGTCTCTGTCTCTGTCTCTGTCTCTGTCTCTGTCTCTGTCTCTGTCTCTGTCTCTGCTTCTCTGTCTCTGTCTCTGTCTCTGTCTCTGTCTCTGTCTCTGTCTCTGTCTCTGTCTCTGTCTCTGCTTCTCTGTCTCTGTCTCTGTCTCTGTCTCTGTCTCTGTCTCTGTCTCTGTCTCTGTCTCTGTCTCTGTCTCTGCTTCTCTGTCTCTGTCTCTGTCTCTGTCTCTGTCTCTGTCTCTGTCTCTGTCTCTGTCTCTGTCTCTGTCTCTGTCTCTGTCTCTGTCTCTGTCTCTGTCTCTGTCTCTGTCTCTGTCTCTGTCTCTGTCTCTGTCTCTGTCTCTGTCTCTGTCTCTGTCTCTGTCTCTGTCTCTGTCTCTGTCTCTGTCTCTGTCTCTGTCTCTGTCTCTGTCTCTGTCTCTGTCTCTGTCTCTGTCTCTGTCTCTGTCTCTGTCTCTGTCTCTGTCTCTGTCTCTGTCTCTGTCTCTGTCTCTGTCTCTGTCTCTGTCTCTGTCTCTGTCTCTGTCTCTGTCTCTGTCTCTGTCTCTGTCTCTGTCTCTGCTTCTCTGTCTTTGTCTCTGTCTCTGTCTCTGTCTCTGTCTCTGTCTCTGTCTCTGTCTCTGCTTCTCTGTCTCTGTCTCTGCTTCTCTGTCTCTGTCTCTGTCTCTGTCTCTGTCTCTGTCTCTGTCTCTGTCTCTGTCTCTGTCTCTGTCTCTGTCTCTGTCTCTGTCTCTGTCTCTGCTTCTCTGTCTCTGTCTCTGTCTCTGCTGTCTCTGTCTCTGTCTCTGTCTCTGTCTCTGTCTCTGTCTCTGTCTCTGTCTCTGTCTCTGTCTCTGTCTCTGTCTCTGTCTGTCTCTGTCTCTGTCTCTGTCTCTGTCTCTGTCTCTCTGTCTCTGTCTCTGTCTCTGTCTCTGTCTCTGTCTCTGTCTCTGTCTCTGTCTCTGTCTCTGTCTCTGTCTCTGTCTCTGTCTCTGTCTCTGTCTCTGTCTCTGTCTCTGTCTCTGTCTCTGTCTCTGTCTCTGTCTCTGTCTCTGTCTCTGTCTCTGTCTCTGTCTCTGTCTCTGTCTCTGTCTCTGTCTCTGTCTCTGTCTCTGTCTCTGTCTCTGTCTCTGTCTCTGTCTCTGTCTCTGTCTCTGTCTCTGTCTCTGTCTCTGTCTCTGTCTCTGTCTCTGTCTCTGTCTCTGTCTCTGTCTCTGTCTCTGTCTCTGTCTCTGTCTCTGTCTCTGTCTCTGTCTCTGTCTCTGTCTCTGTCTCTGTCTCTGTCTCTGTCTCTGTCTCTGTCTCTGTCTCTGTCTCTGTCTCTGTCTCTGTCTCTGTCTCTGTCTCTGTCTCTGTCTCTGTCTCTGTCTCTGTCTCTGTCTCTGTCTCTGTCTCTGTCTCTGTCTCTGTCTCTGTCTCTGTCTCTGTCTCTGTCTCTGTCTCTGTCTCTGTCTCTGTCTCTGTCTCTGTCTCTGTCTCTGTCTCTCTGTCTCTGTCTCTGTCTCTGTCTCTGTCTCTGTCTCTGTCTCTGTCTCTGTCTCTGTCTCTCTGTCTCTGTCTCTGTCTCTGTCTCTGTCTCTGTCTCTGTCTCTGTCTCTGTCTCTGTCTCTGTCTCTGTCTCTGTCTCTGTCTCTGTCTCTGTCTCTGTCTCTGTCTCTGTCTCTGTCTCTGTCTCTGTCTCTGTCTCTGTCTCTGTCTCTGTCTCTGTCTCTGTCTCTGTCTCTGTCTCTGTCTCTGTCTCTGTCTCTGTCTCTGTCTCTGTCTCTGTCTCTGTCTCTGTCTCTGTCTCTGTCTCTGTCTCTGTCTCTGTCTCTGTCTCTGTCTCTGTCTCTGTCTCTGTCTCTGTCTCTGTCTCTGTCTCTGTCTCTGTCTCTGTCTCTGTCTCTGTCTCTGTCTCTGTCTCTGTCTCTGTCTCTGTCTCTGTCTCTGTCTCTGTCTCTGTCTCTGTCTCTGTCTCTGTCTCTGTCTCTGTCTCTGTCTCTGTCTCTGTCTCTGTCTCTGTCTCTGTCTCTGTCTCTGCTCTCTGTCTCTGTCTCTGTCTCTGTCTCTGTCTCTGTCTCTGTCTCTGTCTCTGTCTCTGTCTCTGTCTCTGTCTCTGTCTCTGTCTCTGTCTCTGTCTCTGTCTCTGTCTCTGTCTCTGTCTCTGTCTCTGTCTCTGTCTCTGTCTCTGTCTCTGTCTCTGTCTCTGTCTCTGTCTCTGTCTCTGTCTCTGTCTCTGTCTCTGTCTCTGTCTCTGTCTCTGTCTCTGTCTCTGTCTCTGTCTCTGTCTCTGTCTCTGTCTCTGTCTCTGTCTCTGTCTCTGTCTCTGTCTCTGTCTCTGTCTCTGTCTCTGTCTCTGTCTCTGTCTCTGTCTCTGTCTCTGTCTCTGTCTCTGTCTCTGTCTCTGTCTCTGTCTCTGTCTCTGTCTCTGTCTCTGTCTCTGTCTCTGTCTCTGTCTCTGTCTCTGTCTCTGTCTCTGTCTCTGTCTCTGTCTCTGTCTCTGTCTCTGTCTCTGTCTCTGTCTCTGTCTCTGTCTCTGTCTCTGTCTCTGTCTCTGTCTCTGTCTCTGTCTCTGTCTCTGTCTCTGTCTCTGTCTCTGTCTCTGTCTCTGTCTCTGTCTCTGTCTCTGTCTCTGTCTCTGTCTCTGTCTCTGTCTCTGTCTCTGTCTCTGTCTCTGTCTCTGTCTCTGTCTCTGTCTCTGTCTCTGTCTCTGTCTCTGTCTCTGTCTCTGTCTCTGTCTCTGTCTCTGTCTCTGTCTCTGTCTCTGTCTCTGTCTCTGTCTCTGTCTCTGTCTCTGTCTCTGTCTCTGTCTCTGTCTCTGTCTCTGTCTCTGTCTCTGTCTCTGTCTCTGTCTCTGTCTCTGTCTCTGTCTCTGTCTCTGTCTCTGTCTCTGTCTCTGTCTCTGTCTCTGTCTCTGTCTCTGTCTCTGTCTCTGTCTCTGTCTCTGTCTCTGTCTCTGTCTCTGTCTCTGTCTCTGTCTCTGTCTCTGTCTCTGTCTCTGTCTCTGTCTCTGTCTCTGTCTCTGTCTCTGTCTCTGTCTCTGTCTCTGTCTCTGTCTCTGTCTCTGTCTCTGTCTCTGTCTCTGTCTCTGTCTCTGTCTCTGTCTCTGTCTCTGTCTCTGTCTCTGTCTCTGTCTCTGTCTCTGTCTCTGTCTCTGTCTCTGTCTCTGTCTCTGTCTCTGTCTCTGTCTCTGTCTCTGTCTCTGTCTCTGTCTCTGTCTCTGTCTCTGTCTCTGTCTCTGTCTCTGTCTCTGTCTCTGTCTCTGTCTCTGTCTCTGTCTCTGTCTCTGTCTCTGTCTCTGTCTCTGTCTCTGTCTCTGTCTCTGTCTCTGTCTCTGTCTCTGTCTCTGTCTCTGTCTCTGTCTCTGTCTCTGTCTCTGTCTCTGTCTCTGTCTCTGTCTCTGTCTCTGTCTCTGTCTCTGTCTCTGTCTCTGTCTCTGTCTCTGTCTCTGTCTCTGTCTCTGTCTCTGTCTCTGTCTCTGTCTCTGTCTCTGTCTCTGTCTCTGTCTCTGTCTCTGTCTCTGTCTCTGTCTCTGTCTCTGTCTCTGTCTCTGTCTCTGTCTCTGTCTCTGTCTCTGTCTCTGTCTCTGTCTCTGTCTCTGTCTCTGTCTCTGTCTCTGTCTCTGTCTCTGTCTCTGTCTCTGTCTCTGTCTCTGTCTCTGTCTCTGTCTCTGTCTCTGTCTCTGTCTCTGTCTCTGTCTCTGTCTCTGTCTCTGTCTCTGTCTCTGTCTCTGTCTCTGTCTCTGTCTCTGTCTCTGTCTCTGTCTCTGTCTCTGTCTCTGTCTCTGTCTCTGTCTCTGTCTCTGTCTCTGTCTCTGTCTCTGTCTCTGTCTCTGTCTCTGTCTCTGTCTCTGTCTCTGTCTCTGTCTCTGTCTCTGTCTCTGTCTCTGTCTCTGTCTCTGTCTCTGTCTCTGTCTCTGTCTCTGTCTCTGTCTCTGTCTCTGTCTCTGTCTCTGTCTCTGTCTCTGTCTCTGTCTCTGTCTCTGTCTCTGTCTCTGTCTCTGTCTCTGTCTCTGTCTCTGTCTCTGTCTCTGTCTCTGTCTCTGTCTCTGTCTCTGTCTCTGTCTCTGTCTCTGTCTCTGTCTCTGTCTCTGTCTCTGTCTCTGTCTCTGTCTCTGTCTCTGTCTCTGTCTCTGTCTCTGTCTCTGTCTCTGTCTCTATCTCTGTCTCTGTCTCTGTCTCTGTCTCTGTCTCTGTCTCTGTCTCTGTCTCTGTCTCTGTCTCAATGTTCCGTGCCAAAGTTTCGTTCGGCCGAAATCTTTCAAAATATGTCTTCTCAAAATCACGTCCACAAAAGATGGCGAGATATGCAAGAAGAGATCAAAGGACAAAAGAGACAGAGGCAGA
Organism: Oscheius myriophilus; assembly: GCA_964057215.1. Taxonomy (NCBI): domain Eukaryota; kingdom Metazoa; phylum Nematoda; class Chromadorea; order Rhabditida; family Rhabditidae; genus Oscheius; species Oscheius myriophilus. The sequence goes on along the minus strand of OZ059907.1, from coordinate 25,631,877 downwards.
GACAAAGAAAGAGAGAAAGAGACAAAACGAGAGAGTTTAACTTCAAAACTTTGAAGGTTTGAAAAGTGAATAATGCATAAAAATTTGATTTCATCTTTTGAACAAATTCATCAAACCAATTTCTTAAAACCCCGTTTGTTTACATTCCAAGCGCATTTTAATTCAATTTGCAGTCTGTTTAATTTTTCCAATGCACTTGTCCTTCTGCGATCATTGGTCTACCACAAAATACACCTACTGAGTGGGATAATCCTCAGGCTGTTGAGATCCGTGGCCACAATTTGTGTATTCGGGCCGATTTCGTGTTCCTCCAGGATGTACATTCGGTTTGAAGCCTTGGCTTGGCGGAAAAACTCCTGAAGGCAAATGGATTAAACATTTAAAGGACTATATAAATCGCATGCGGGTATTACGGTAGCACATAGAGGAATAAGGATACTGTAACAATTAAAATGGTTAATACCTCATCTGAGATCAGGGCGAAAACTATTGCAGGGCAGACAAAGGAGCCCATAAATATGTTCACAAAAATTACGAAAATAAAACCTCTGAAAAGGAATGCTTTAATTTTTAGGGAGATTTTTGGAAAATTGGGCCCAAAATTGGTCTGGGACCGTGCTGGGACCAACACAGGCCAGATTTAAATTTTTATATAATTATCGATTTTTACGAGCCGGGTTACGGTAGGAAAATTGGGTAAAATTGCTGGAAATTGGAATATTTTTAAATCCTTTGGCGTTTATAAATCAAAATTAACACTTAAAAAGCGATACATCTGTGTACCGCTGCAAAATGAGGCTGCAAAACATCGGAAAAGCGAAATTTTGCTTTTAGAGATTGCAGTTTTTCGCGTTTTTTCGACCTTTGACACATAAGAGTCGTAAAACATTATTATTATAGACAGATTTTACAAATGTTTGCGCACACTTTCAGTTATAACATTTTAGACACAATTTTAGTAAAAACGATTTAATCGGGCCTAAAAATGGTTTACAACCAAAAACAGTTTTGGGACCAAAACAGGCCAGGTTGATATTTTTATTTCATTATTGATTTTTGCGAGCAAGGTTACGGTATATACATTCCCGAAAAACCTTTAAAATACAATATATTTTACTTTGTATTTTTTTGTTGTTAAACATGTTATTTGCAAATATGTGGGTCAGGTTTTTCAACAACGAATTTAGAAAAATGCAATGTACAGTACAGCAAAATGTAAATCATGCCAATTAGCAAGCAAACACAAAAATATTCCATTTTGCTTTGTTGCTGTTGCCATGAAATTTTTGTGTAAAGGTGTTTAAAATTTAAGCAAAATTTGCATCTTTACCCTGCTTGACAATTTATAGTTTGATCAGAATTTACAAATTTTGCTTAAATATACCCCAGCTGCTTTTACTAAATTACGAAAAACATACATTCACACTGACCATTTACAATTGTAATTTATAAATCAGTAAATTTTTTTAAAGTTTAAAAACCTTCATTTTTAAAAAAAATCAAATGAAACCCTTCTCACTTTCGAAACGAAGATTTTATTTTTCAGAATAGCTCAAAGAAGGAAGTGCGTGCAACTGCTCATTTAAAATTATTCGCAAACGTAAGTTAACATAAAATACCAGGAAATAAAATGATGTCATGAAAATTACTAACAAATTTTCGAAAGTCAAGTAAAAAACGTATCGTTGCGGGACCAAAACACAAAACACTTTAGGGACAGTCAGAGGACCGTTTTAATTAGGTTCTTTTAACGCTGTTCTTTGAATTTTTACTATCGATTTAATCTGAACTCACTTTTTCGCAAAGATAAAATCAATATTCTCGTGTCAAGTAAAAAACCTATCGTTGCGGGACCAAAATACAAAACATAGGACCGTGGGCTGTTTGAAAATTGACTCAAATTTTTAGTGATTTTTTCCAGTAGCAATTTAGTCTGAACTCACTTCTTTGAAAAGATAAAATCAATATTCTCGTGTCGTTCAAACACTATCATAGCTCTTGTGTAACAGCAATCATTTATGGCTGTGAAAATAGTCATAGCTGATACGATTGTGGCGCAAAGCTGAAAAATTACAATTTTTTATAAAGTATTATTTTTTACCCCTACGATGGCCCCAGGCCTTCCAAAGAAGACACATATGCCGTTAATTGCTCCTGCAGGGAGGGGGAAAAGGATGTCTGGGCGGAGGATTACTGCTAGAGTTAGAGAAAATACGAGATCGCAAATCTGAAATGTCTCAGTTTTCACTCACTCATTCATTCACTCATTAAGGCCTGGTTTTTGAGAGCGCTGAGCGGCCTGTGTTCAGAATGAAATTTTTCGTTTCCGATTGAGCTGAAACGTTAATTGTGGACTACCTCGGACCTATTTAGTCCAAAAATCACTTTGGTTTCGGAGATTTTATTTTCACAGCGAAATAATGGGACGATGACCCGACATGTCATAACTCCCATCAAAGTGGTCCAATCGAAATGCGGGTCGGCTCATTTTGTTGGTAATGTTGTGGAGAAAAATAGCTTTTCAAGCCCAAACACAAGTTTTTTATTAAAAACGTGTGAAAAAGCTCGAAAACTGTTTTACAAAGTAGTTTTCTGGCTACCCCGGTTTCATCCTTACGAGGCGAGAATGAGGACCTAGCGCAATCGATTTCTCGTAAGATTTTGGTCTAGACAAAAAGTTGAAAGTTAAAAATTTCGAGCGTTTAAATATCTAGATTTTGATTTAAACGTTAAAATTTACCCCAAAACTGTCGATTTTTCGGCTTTTGAGCATTTTTTAATTTTGTAATTTGAATGTTACACCGGCGCGCTCTGAAACGGTTTTACCTTTGGAATGAAACATTCACCACCATAAAATACAAATTGCTCAAAGACCGAAAAATCGGCATTTTTGGGGTACATTGTAAGCTTTTTCACACGTTGTTAATGAAAAACTTGTGCTTGGGCCTGAAAAGCTATTTTTCTCCACAACATGACCAACAAAATGAGCCGACCCGCATTTCGATTGGACCACTTTGATGGGAGTTATGACATGTCGGGTCATCGTTCCATTATTTCGCTGTGAAAATAAAATGTCCGAAACCAAAGTGATTTTTGAACAAATAGGGTTCTAGGTAGTCCAAATTTAACGTTTCGGACCAATCAGAGACAAAAAATTTCATTCTGAACATGAGGTCGGCCAAATGCTCGAACCTCTGAGAAAGCGTGTCTTGAGACGTCGTCTCTGTAAAAGTCGAGTTTGTTAAGGACATTTTTTTTTTTGAAAAGTGTCTTGAAATTGGCTGAATTTTGGTTTATAACCTTCCAATGGCCTAAAAACCTTATACTGAAGCCCTTGGCTCGATATCATACCCTAAATTGGTGGGTGCGGCTGGGTCCGGGCGGAGCCCCCCGGATTTTTTGGCGGGTCCGGTGGGCCGGCGGAACCCCCCCCCCCTTTTTACGCGTTTTCGAGGACACAATTTTAGCCCCCCCTGCGCCCCCCCCCCCCGAAAACCCCTCTCCTGACTCAGGGTCCCGATTTTCCCCGGCGCACCCCCCCCCCCCGCAGATCCTTACCCCAATTTAGGGTATGCTCGATATCGATTTTTTGGCCCGGGTTACGGTATGTGCCCAAATGGTAGTGTAATAATTTCAACGTTGACGAAATTTCAATTTAAAAACAGCATTTTGTAGCAAATTCAAGTTTCAAAAACATTAACTCGTAGACCTACCGCGATTTCTCATTCCATAAGAAATTAACCGCAAAAAAACTGTTTAAAAAACAGGTTTTTTGGGGGATTTCGACCTTTCACTTAATTGCCGGAATTTTTCCGGCCGGAAAAATGGATTTCACATTTAAACTCTACGTCAAATTGTGCATCGGATAAGATTTTAGGAACTTAAATTATCGACGACTATTTCTGTTAAAACCCACTTGAATATGCAAAAATCGCCAAATATAGCCGAAAAATGCATAAAATTTGTATTTTTGTGGTCCCTGCGTTGTAATGTTTCAGGGTCGATTACAACGCTTCGAAACATTACAACGCATGGACTACAAAAATTTTTTGTAAACGTTGAAATTTTAAAGTACCTTTTGGGCATATACCGTAACCCGGGCCAAAAAATCGATGCCAAGCGCATCAGTATAAGGTTTTTAGGCCAAAGAAAGGTTATAAACCAAAATTCAGCCGATTCCAAAAAACTTTTTTAAAAAAAAACTTTTTACGTCCATTATGATGGTTCATATGTTACGTGACTCATGTTGCACCTTTTGTGGGTACGAATGGAGTCATGCCGCCTTTTTCTTTAAAGGCTGGGAAATTCAAATGTGTGTTGTGAACTGATATTTTGATGCAAACAAAGTTTTGAAAATGTTGACATTGAGGGTGGGAGTGGCTTGTAAAGCCTGTGACACCCGAGTGAGTGCGATGAACAAAAGATAATGTAGCAACAAAGATAAAAAAAATAGAAAAGAGGCATTTACTGAATATTGGTTGCTTGAAAGAATAGGTTGTAGACCTGATCACTTGAAAGGTACGGTTCAAATGAAGTAACACCGTAATCGTTTTGCGGTGTTATAATATCTTGCAACCATTAGGTGACAGGTTTTGTTCTCTTATAGTTCCGCGGTTTGCGCTAGCCGTGAAACTAAAAAGAGTCCTTGTTCTCGGATTTTTTATTCGTCAGCTTTCCTTGCTGATAAGTTGCGCTCAGTGGGCTCTTACTAGCCCGTTTCTCGGGAAGTCCATAACTGGCGTACACCCTTAGTACCCAGTTAGACCATGATTTTTTTCAGATTTTTTTTTCACAATGGGAATCTTTAACCCAATTCCCGAGACCGTAGTCTACCGCGAGGTAGTGATTTTTGCCGCCAACCAGCGAAGAAGGATAATCAAGAACCCACTTCTTTCCATCCGCATACTTAACTTGTGCGGGTTTATGAGTATTCTTTCCCAGGACTCTCCAGCCCTGCTTTAGCACAACGCCATTTTTGAGCTCTACAGCCTGAGTATTATTTTTCTTCGGCTCTCCAGCCGATCTCGGATTGAACCATAACTGGCGTGTAACACACCCAGATACTCGTTGATTTTCCAGATTTTGTTGTGGGTAATCTGTACACCCTTTTCGAGACTAAACTACCATACGGGGGTAGAACATGCTGACAACACAGCATAGAAGGATGATCAAGAACCTTCTCTTCATTGGCCGCAGACATTACTTGTGCGGTTTTTTGGCACCTTGTGCTACTGTGGTTCAGTCGCTTTGAATGCATGCATTTAAGGGGATTTTGTTTTAGGGTCGAATTGGCCGATGCACCATGTTTTGAATGGACACCCCAAACAGTCCAGACAAATTTATACTGAATACAAAGACACGATTTAGCAGTGAACATATTTATTATGATTGATCCACGTTACATAAATGTGTGTTCTCTTTTGGTGACCGATTGATTGTGACCTTTTGAGAGCAACCGCCGCACCCCGTGGTGCATGGCAAGCCGTCTGCCGGATAGGCTCCGCCCCTTTGGTTGTGGAATTATGATTATTCATAACAAATGTCATATGTAATAAGGGCCCGGCTCGAATATTATAGAGACGGCGTCTTAACTCACTGACTCTCTCTCTCTCTCTCTCTCTCTCTCTCTCTCTCTCTCAACCTACGGCTAATTTCAATAAACAATACTTATAAAGTCGCATGTCCAATGAAGATCTAGTGAGGATAACATAAATAGAGAGAATGGTAAGGAGAAACCCCACAATTGTAGCAACTGTATATAGCCAAGAGGAGAAAGAAGTCAACATGACGGCGACTGAGAACGGGGCCAGCTGCAGGTGTTAATGTTGCACACAACAAAACGAACACTTGGTTTAATGGAATAGGAAAACAAGCTATGCGGACGAATAGTTAAGGGAGATTGCATGAAAGTTCAAGTTTCTTTGCAGACGGAATAGCAAACCAAAGTTCAACTTAGGGTTATTCGAGTGCACTTGGATGAGTGAGTAATTTGTGTGATTTCTGGCTTAATCATAGTTTTGGAAATGAAATTCTGCCTGCAGAAATTGGGAAATTGCAAATAAAACTTAAAAACTGGAGTTCAAAATGTGTGACTTCGTTACCATTCCTGGAAAATTGCAGCTGGCTGGAATAATTCATAACAGCGGGAGATAAAAATTAAATGAAGAATGTCAAAGCTGTCGGGTACAAATGACTACAATGATAGATTTAACTTAAAATTAGAACTAACAGTTAAAATATCAACCATAATAAAGAAAACACTATTATTTATTGATATTAAATTACTAGGTTAATAAATTACTTTGTTCTTTACTCTAAACATACTATTTACGCACCGAAATACTAGAAAGTTATCAAAGTCCCCAATCCCAATTTACGTGTTTACCAATAAACGTGGTGTTTGTACGCTGTTTACAGCGCATTTTGGCGTGTGCGTTGGTTGAAATTCACCGAGATCTTACATTTTTATTTAAAGCTTAACATTGGGATGTTCTGAAATGAAAATTCTGTTTGCCATACAAAATAAATATCCAAAATTATTTTGTTGTGCGCCAGTTGGTAAATAATACCTTGTGAGTCTCGTAAAATCATGCTCTGACGCATCCGGAACAAATTTTGTTTACTCTTGTTTTCCCTCCCCTGACTCTTCGATCTAATCACTAATTTTGTTTCAGGTAAGCGAGGAGAGATTGTAAGTTTTTTTTGAATTTGTAATAATTTAATTGGATTTTTAAGATTCCGGTGATGGGTGGGGCGATGAGCCGCCGGCTACGAATCGAGCACCTACCGGTTGGTTTTTTATTGATTTGTTGATTTATATTGGTTATTTTCAGTATCGAAGTCAGCCCCTGCCACCATCGGCCCTCAAGAAGACCAAGTTCAGGAGTATACCCCGGATGTATCTGTCACCAGCGGTATGTTTTGTTTATTTTTACACAGCAGGTACAGTCTGTCATAGTTTAAAGGACTGTCACGGCGATTTTTCCGATCTGTGAAGTTCACTAGACCGTATGCGAACTCTGGGACCGCGCGATGCTTCCGTTTATAATTTTATTGGCGAATACTTAAGTGAAAAATGAAATATTTTTTTTTTACGTATTTCTAAACGAATTTGATAGAGTAGCATGCTTAAAATTTGCTTTGCCAGCAAAAATAGCATTTGATGGTTAGAAACAAAAGGAAACCATCAAAGCTTGATCAATCCCATTTTCGTCAACACTTTAATTTTATTACGATAATGTAGGTTTTTCTGTCACATTTAAAAAATAGCCTTATTTTTTCAAAAGTTAGCTGAAATTGTACGCGTCGCGGTCGCGCGATGCGGTCCGCCACGGCCTGTCCATTTGGTAGCTCAGGTCCGTTCAAAAACGGAATTTGGTCAAATCCGCCCCTTTTTTTATTTATTTTATGAGCTAAAACATGCGAATATGCGTAGTGAACAACGAAAAGCGCCAACGCTTTTCGTGGCGGGACTAATTTATTAGATGGCTGCAATTCTGGGCAACTGGCAGTCCTTTAAGAAGAAGAAAACTGCTGAACTCGGCGAGACAAGTTACGGTAATGGACCCTACCAATCAAAAATGAGTTTATGGGAACGTATATATGACAGACAAATGTAAGCACGAATTGTGTGCCATAGGTCCCGAGGCGCTCTTAGATTCTCATGAAGGTCTACTGTATCCCCGCCCTTTAATCGGTTTCAAAATTTGGCTTCTTCGTACCAATCTAGTCACTTTTTTGCCTTCAGTCCCGTTATCAGTAAATATAACTGTGGTTTCCGGCGTTGTATTGTTCAAATTAGTGTTTGTTTTTCAGCGGGGTTCTCACGGGCCGGGCCAGCTGGAAAATTTTGGTCGGCCCGGCCCGTTCAGCCCGTTTTCCCTGGACAGTGGGGGGCCATAGTTTGTAATTACAAACTTTTTATATCAAGAGGGGGTGCCTGCCGGCGGCCCAAAATATCGATCGATACCCCGAAATTTACCGATTTTGCTTGAAAATCAATCGATATTCATTAACTTGTCAAAATTATACCAAGAGGGGGGTGCAGTAGAATCGAACTACAAACTTATGGCCCACCCTGTCCCTGGACCACCCAGCCAATATGCCATCCACACGACCAGGGTTCGATCCCGGTCGGTGACATTCTTTTTTGTACGACTAATATTGACGTTTATGTTAGTAACAAACATTACAACCGATTTATACAAAATTTAAAATTTAATTTTTCATACTCGGGCCGGGCCGTCCCAAAAAATCCCTAGGCGCGGCCCGGCCCGTCATTTGAGAACCCCGGTTTTTTTTCAGAACCCAGCGAACATGGAGATGTGAGGGTTGACAGCAGCAGGTACGGGAGGAGCCACGCGGAGCAACACGTCACCAGCCGTAGTTTGGAGACGAGGACGGAGCGAAGACGCATAGGTTTGGATAGCGGTTTTTTGCGACTGTTATTGCCATAAAAGGGTTGCGAAATGTCAGTATGAAACGTTTCAGTGATATCTCCTGGACCGTATGGCTTCAAGGTCGGACCCGGATTTATCGACAAACGACAGGAGAAGGGTTAGTTGCTTTATGCCAAACTTTTGCTGTCGCAGTTCCAAAGACAGTCCGTTAATCGGTTTCCCACTTCTGGCGGTTTTAAGCCGCGGTGGAGGCTTTAAATGCGGTCAAAGTGACGTAATTCGGATTCTACTGGCATCAACCCCACGAAGTATTGATTTTTGGTCAAAATGGCGTCATTTTTAACCTATTGACACCCTGACTGGCACGAATTGCTGTGGACCCCCCCCCACGAAGTATCGATTTTTGGTTCGAATGACGTTTTGATCATATCCTGTATGCTCTATTGACACTGCAGACATCGCTGTGCAGACCACCCCGATGAAGTATCGATTTTCTGTAAAAATGACGTTTTGATCCTACTGACACCCGACTAGCAAGAATCGATGCAGACCACCCCAAAAAAGTATTGATTTTCTTTCGGAATGACGTCGTTTTGATCCTATTGACACCCGACTAGTTTAGATTACTGTAGACCATGCCAAAAAATATTGATTTTCGGTCAAAATGACGTCGTTTTGATCCTATTGACACCCTGTTAAACACAAATTTCTGCAAAACATTACC